>CAUYQG010148713.1:0-65447 GCA_963574415.1 Tarsius wallacei
TTTACAAAATATTGACTGGGCTCAGTGGCTCAGCCTGTAATCCCAGCACTTTGGGAGGCCGAGGCAAGTGGATTGTCTAAGCCTGAGGGTTTGAGACCCTCCGCAAGACCTCATCTCTACAATAAATTAAAAAAAAAAAAAAAGATTAGCTGGGCGTGGTAGCGTGCACCTATAGGTCCCGTTACTTGGAAGGCTGAGGCGGAAGGATCACCGGAGCTCAGCAGGTCGAGGCTGCGGTGGCCGGGAGCGGCCACTGTACTCCAGTCTGGGTGACAGAGTGACACTCCAACTCAAAAAAAAAAAAAAAAAAGAAAGAAAGAAAAGAATCTTAATCTTACTAGTGATCAAGAAAACAAGAAGTTAAACAAGATAAACTAGGTATTTTTTTAACCCCCAAAGTGGGGAAATTATGACAGATTGCTACAACCTAATGTTAGTGGGCTAAGGGAAAGGAGAAATGCTAGATACTGTAACAAGCTGCTGATGGGAGTGTAACTTGATAGATGGAGTCACTTTGAAGAGTGAGGATCTAGTAAATTTTCAATTGTACATACACTCCAGCATTTGTTTTGTTTTTATTTTTGTTTTTAGTTGGAGTCTCACTGTCACCCAGGCTGGAGTGCACTCACAGCCACCGCAGCCTCAACCTGCTGGGTTCAGGCAATCTTTCTGCCTCAGCCTTCCAAGTAACTGGAACTACAGGCGCATGCCTCCACACTCAGCTAATTTTTGTTTTTTATTGTAGGGATGAGGTCTCACCAAGTTGCCCAGGCTAGTCTTGAACCCCCCGGCTCAGACAATCCTCTCACTTCAGCCTCCCAAAATACTGGGATTACAGGCATGAGCCACCACACCCAACATTTCTATAACCCAACATCCACCCTAGAAAAACACACACGTACACAAGAGAAGGTACATAAAAGATATCCAGTGAGGCATTGTGTGTTATAGCAAATTCTGGAAATTATCTAAATAGCTACCAGTTAAGAACTGACTGAATACTTGACAGTATTTTCATTCAACAAGATATATATAGTACTCTTAAATATACTATATTAAATATCTTTGGGTGAAAAAAATAGCTACAGAGTAAGTACCATGTACTATTTTCAAATATAAATTTGTTTTCTTTTACAAAGAAGTACTATGGGTGTTTTCTATAGATTTATTCAGTGGACATGTTTTGCATGTACACGATAATAGTGGTTACATCTCAGGAGAGGTGAGGACCAGGATTGGGGGGTTGAAGAGAGGATCCCTGGGCACATTAGTGCTTTAAAAGAATAAGCATTAAGTGTTATCAGGAGATAAAGGACAATGTGTCCATCCAGCTGTGAAAGCTTCTTAGCAACAAGAGTTTCAGCACAGGCTCCTACTCAGTCGTGGCTTTTTGAGATGTTGATAAATAAAGTACATTCTTATTTGAAAATTCTTGAATAAAGGTTCTTCCTGGTTAACAAATTTTAACAGCCATAATTAGTTATATGAGAAAACTGCAAAAAAAATCAATTTGTAAGCAATGAACTTGCAAAAATTTACACCTGTCTTTTGCAACCTAATAAAACACTTAAATATAGCAGCATCTAACAGCAAGTCTTTCTGTGCTAATTCTACATTGTCATGACAACCCTAGCAACAGCTAAGTACTAGATTAGAGTGTCTGCACTGCTGATTCAGAAGATGCAGAAGAGAGGTGCTCTCTGAGTCCCCAAACTTCACTATTGTCATTTATACTGCTAGGAATAAAAGCTGGAAACTAATCTTTTCCAACAATAAAGTTTTAGGAGTCATTAAAATGAGCCAGAAAGCATATTTTTACATTGAAAGTTAAAACAAGCCACCCAAGGAAGATAGTATTCTTAGGGAGATGTTTTGTTGTGTTGTTTTAATTAGCAAGAAAAATCTCAATTAGCAAGGAAAATCTCAATTTCTATTTCACAGTAAAGAGCAATAAAGAATTTTTTTATCACACATACCCAGCCTCCATTTTGCCTTATCCATTCTCCTGTGTTATTCATTATGAACTCAGCAACAAAATAAGAGATCTCCTTGTAAGTATCCACATCCAGGGCAATTCGCTCTCGTAGAAGTTTCTTGATGAGAATACCTCCAAATGCAAATATGGTCACAATCCTTCCCCAGTTGATGATGCCATCTTCAAATTCCTTCTCCATCACTTGATTGAATATTGTTCTGGCAGTGTCTACAGATACAATATTAAAATTGTCCAAGCATGGTTTCAGATTTTCTTCAACTTCTTTTTGGACTGAGGAGGCAAGGTTCTGTAGCACTCTGGACGTTTTGCTTGGACTCGATGCAGGTTGTGGTATCTGCAGGACAAATTGCAGGTAGTCCTGAGCCAGTCTGTGGATATATCCGAACTCACAGTCAGTCATCTTCTATCTGGTGGAGAGCAAAGTCTTGAGCTGGGTCACTGGAAGTTGTTGAGGCAGTTTGATGTGAACACTCACTGAGCTTGGCAGGGTTATGACACATGACGATATATGAAGGCCAGCGGAATTTCTGTTTACATCATGTTATCATATCCTTCCTCCCAGTCACTTTCATGCGTAGGCTGTGTGTGACAGAGACAGTTCAAATGTGAAAGAGGAAAAGAAGCCACTTCCTCATCCTGTGATTAATTCAGCTTTAAACATCTGCAAGGATGTGGAGGATCCTTGTACATTGTTGGTGGGAATGCATAGTGGTGCAATCCTGGTGAAAAAAGTTTGGCGGTTCCTCAAAAAGTTAAATATAGAATTGTCAAAAGACCTAGCAATTTCATTCATAGTTAATTGTCAAAAGACCTAGCAATTCCATTCATGGCTAATTTTTTATTTACTGTAGAGCTGAGGTCTCGTCAAGTTGATGGGGCTGGTCTTGAACTCGCAGGCTCAGGCAATCCACTCGCCTCAGCCTCCCAAAGTGCTAGGATTACAGGCTGAGCTACCGAGCCCAGCCTACTCTAGAACTGAAAACAGATACTCAAACAAATACTAGTACACAAATGTTCATGGCAGTCTCGTTCACAGTAGCCAAGAAATGGAAACAACTCAAATGTACATCAACAGATGAATAGATAAAACAATTATGGAAAATTATTCATTCATAAAATGGAAGTATTATATGTGCTACAACAGGGATGAATCTCGGAAATATTACACTAAGAGAAAGAAGCCAGAGAAGATCACGTGTTACATGATTCTTTTATCTGAACTATTCAGAATAGTTAAATCCACAGAGATAGAAAACAAATTAGTGGTTGCCAGAGGTCATGGAAGTAACTGTTTAATGGGTTCAGGGTTTTTTTTTAATGGGATGAAAATGTTTTTGAACTAGGTACAGGTGGGAATTGCACAGGATTGTGAATGGACTAAATGCCACCGAACCTTCGACTTTAATGGTTATGTAAATTTCATGTTTTTCAAAAAGGCTTAACTGCAGTCCAAGGGGTAAACCATTTTAATGAACATTTGGAATGGAGACTAGAAAACAGCCTGAGTAACAGGGGACAAGGGCCCCTCCAGGTGGCTCTAGCAATACTGCTCTTGATACTTTGGCATGAATATAGATGATATGGGATAGGAAGAAGAAAATGTCTCCTCTGGTATTCACCTTTCATTTACTCTAGAAATTCTTCCTTCCTTCCTTCCTTCCTTCCTTCCTTCCTTTCTTTCTTTTTTTCTTTCTTTCTTTCTGAGTCTCACTCTGTCGCCCAGGCTAGAGTACAGTAGCACACTCATGGCCACCTTAGTGTTGACTTGCTGGGCTCTGGCGATCCTTCCACCTCAGCCTTCCAAGTAGCCAGGACTACAGGCACGTGCTACCGTATTTAGCTAATTTTTCTTTTTCTTTCTTTTTTTTTTTTTTTTTTGAGTTGGAGTCTCACTCCATTGCCCAGGCTGGAATGCAGTGGCGAGCTCATGGCCACCCCAGCATTGACTTGCTGGGCTCCGTCGATCCTTCCACCTCAGCCTTCCAAGTAGCCGGAACTACAGTCATGCGCTACCATGCCTGGCTAATTTTTTATTTACTGTAGAGACAAGGTCACGTCAAGTTGATGGGGCTGGTCTTGAACTCGCGGGCTCAGATAATCCACTCGCCTCAGCCTCCCAAAGTGCTAGAATTACAGGCTGAGCCACCAAGCCTGGCCTACTCTAGAATTTCTGATAGAAAACAAAGTCCTGATTGAAGTTTCACTTAACTCGCATTCGTAAGTCAGGTAAACTATCCAATGTATGGATCAGAAATTCTGGGACCAGAAAGAGCACTGGACTTTGAGTCAGAGGATTTGGACTCAGTCCTAGCCAACTCCCTCTGCCCTTACTATGTGCCCTGGGTCTGTGCTTCATTTGTAAAACAAGATCATCCATATTGATCTCAAAGGGTTGAGGTGGAGTTCAAAGATATGATGTATGTAAAGCACCTATCATCATGCCTGGTAAAATGTAGGTACTTAATCAATGCTAGTTCCCCATTGTCCTTTATGGACTAAGGAGGAATTTGACTTCCCAGTCATCTCTTTACCTTGCAAGAATATCACTTCATAAGTGTGCAGTTTGAAATGAAATACAAATCTCATTTTATTTCGCTTTGGCAGCAATTCTGAGAAAATGTTTGCAGTAGGTGGAAGAAAAATGAGACAATTCATGGTCCCTGGAGAAACTGAATTCACTTTTTTTTCCCATCCACCTATGGAGTGACTTTGATTATTTGCATCAGTGTCTATAAACAGTTGCAAACAGGAAAAAAGATTTATATTTAATGTATTTCTGAACTATCATCATAAGGTTAAGGAGAAAAGGATAGGTGCTGCTTAGGATGCTGTTAATAGGGTGGCAGCTGTGAAAATGCACCACTCAGACATGTTGCAAAAATGTAATTGATGAAGGGCCCCACCTCAGGTGTTCTGAATCTACCACAGCTTTGGGCTAAGGCCACACTCCCCATAGGCTGCTCTCAGTCAATGACTGAGCAAGGCAGTACTACCAAGACCCATTCTTGTAAATCAGCCTTCTTCAACTGGTCACTTCGGTTCAATGACCCCTT
This sequence comes from Tarsius wallacei, assembly GCA_963574415.1. NCBI lineage: Eukaryota > Metazoa > Chordata > Mammalia > Primates > Tarsiidae > Tarsius > Tarsius wallacei. Next base: position 5,050 of record CAUYQG010148713.1, read on the forward strand.
CAGCTTTGCGGAAACTTCTTTAGACTGCATTGTCGTGGAGGCCTCATCCTACCCCTTCCCCCTCCCTTCCTTCTCTCCTTCTCAGAGGTCAGTACTGCATTGTGGTCTGACAGCTTTGTGGCCTCTTCTTCCTCCCTCCCTATTTTCCCTCACAGGTATTTTCTCCCATAAATCTCTTACACATCTTTGTCTTGGAGGACCCAGCCTGAGGGGGGACCTGTATACAGCAAAGGAGCATATAAAAGTGTGGTCAAGCCACTTCTCCAGGATCTCCCCTGGGAAAGTTCTCCCATGCCCTCGAGATGGTAGTTGTTGGTCCACAGGAGCAGGCTGCTTTTTCTCCTCAGATCATCTTCAAGCATCGTAAGAACCCCAAAATAATGGGAAGGTTGAGTTTTCTCCTCCATTACATTCCTGTGGTGTTGAGAATTCCCAAAAAATAATGGAAGCAAAAAGCGTACCCGATCTCAAACCAGGCAAAGTGGGAACCAAAGGGAGGCCCAAACTTTACCTGTATGATGTCTGCTTGTATACCTAATCCTGAATTGCCCCCCACATCTTTAAAATAAAACATATATTTTAAAAATAAATAAATAAAATGTATCAGCACGAGTCAAAGATAATAATAATAATAAAAGAAGCATGTGACTTAAGAGTTGCACTTAAGCATTCTGAGGTCAGGTTCTATCTTTGTTCTATCTCCACTCATGCCCAAACTTGAACCCAGGAAAGGTAGGTACAGCAATTGATCTTTGTTAAATAAATAAAATACACCGCCGGGCATGGTGGCTCAAGCCTGTAATCCCAGCATTTGGGGGGACCAAGGCGAGAGGATTGCTTTAGCCCAGGGGTTCGAGACAAGCCTGGGCAACTTGGTGAGACCTCGTTTTTACAATAAAATCAAAAAATTAGCCAGACATGGTAGCGCACGCCTGTAGTTCTGGCTACTTGGAAGGCTAAGGTGGAAGGATCGCCTGGGGTTGCCATGAGTGTACCACTATACTCCAGCCTGGGCAATGGAGTGAGACTCCAACTCAAAAAACTAAATAAAAATAAAGTAAAATAAAATATACATATCACAACTGGGCTGGCCATATTTAGGGCTTTATATGACTGATCTTCTGGATCCCAAAAGGAGTTACTTTAGAAAGTCTTACATGTTGTAGCCTGCTTTAGTTTATTTTGGGAAGTTTCCAAATAATCACTTTTCAAGGATAGGTGAGAAAGACAGAGATAAAGTCCTTTCCCCCAAAAAGAAGAATTATTTATTTGTATACAAAGTGCAAAAGGACTGGTGTGGAGTGGGGTGGAGGGAAGCGTGAGTCAGAGACAAATCACTGGCCATGAGCCAGGTATGAAGACATAAGGGGTAGCCTTTCTCAATGCCGCTACAGTCTAAGGCTGCATTCACCAGGATCTAGCATGCAGGCCCATAAAGACCAGCTCATGGTTCCCCATCCTCTGACCTGCTCTGTCAATGCACAGAATTTTATATGAAATTAAGGGGTCTAGCCTGGGTAACTTGGTGAGATCTCATCTCTACAGTAAGTCAAAAAAGAAAATTAGCCAGGCATCATGGTGCACACTTGTGGTTCCAGCTACTTAGAAGGCTGAAGCGGAAGGATCACCTGAGTCCAGCAGGCCGAGGCTGCAGTGACCATGAGCGTGCCACTGCACTCCAGCCTGTGCAACAGAGTGAGACTCCTATTCAAAAAAAAAGAAAGAAAGAAAGAAAGAAATTAAGGGTCTACCCCAAGTATCCTCTGTGGAAGTTAACCAAAATGGTTGGGGTCTGGAAACCATTAGTGTATCCAATTATTCCATAAGCATACATTAAATTGCTACTATGTGTCACAGACCCTGTTTGGTGATAACAATAAAAATTCCTGCCCTCAAAAAATTTTTAACCTACAAGGAGCTATACCATGTTATAGGCAGTCAAAGAACTGCAGAAGGAAATGTTTAAAAGAGGTCCCAGCCATAGCTCCAAATTCAAAGACCCTTCCTGGAATCCTAGGTAAGGCCACGGAACCAGGTCTGCAAACCCCGCAACAATTCTGAGGTTCTGGGAAATGCATAAGTGTGACACTAACCTACTGTGGGCTGAAGGGGCAGACATCAGGGTGGGGGATGATGACAGAAGATGGCTTACCAAATCTGCCCACACTTAACAAGTATCTATGACCCGACCAAAGTTTTCTGTATGGTTGTTTCATCCAGAAGTTTCTACTGAAGAAGCATGACATCCTGTCCAGACCTGAGGGAATTTTTAGTATTTGTCATGAGAATAATGATAAGAAGAATATGAATCATACCAACAATCAATTGACAATGGCTTCCATGTATAGATTGCTTTGGATTCCATGGTTGCAATTATTATACATATATGTGAACTACAACCTCATGCATATTCATTGTGCTGACATGAATTGCCATGTTTATGCACATACGTTTCAGGTATCCATTCCTTTGGTAACAGTCCACTTCCCAAAACTTAGTGGCTTAAAACAATACTCGTGGATTTTGCTCATGAACCTGAAATTGGGCAGGACTCAATAGGGATAATTGGTCTCTGCTCCACGCTGTCTGGGGCTTGACTGGGATGAGTCAAACAGCTGGGGCTCTGCTCTGCTCTGACCAGAGACCGGACAATGGCTGACAGAGGGTGAGTTTTGATGAGGAATGAGAGGAAAGAGCACTGAAGCCACCCGTGCTGATGGGTAGTCAGAGGAACCCACACTCTGGGACAAGGTGCGTGACATCAGAGAGAAACGACTGAGGCCAACTTCTCCTTTCCCCAAAAGCGGAACAACCTGACATTGGCTGGGCTTTTGGCTGTCTCGGAGGAGACAGCCCAGGGGAACTCCTCTGAGCTTATCAGGACTGCTTCCCTCTTCTAAGGCCTTAACCAGGGCAATTCCTGTAGAGGAGAATGATCTTCAATAGTGACACAATCATAACACAAAGGGGAGGGGGAAACAGGCACAAGAAGCTACCTGCATGTCCTCCTGTGATCCCCCTTGGTCCCATGGGGCCAAGCCTTGATGGTCACAAAACACAGCAGAGGAAAATCCCCCGCCTCTGTTAAGAAATGCCAGAGACTTTGGTGGGAGCTTGGTTTCTATCTGAAGAGACATTTCCGGGAAACCCATGAGCACAACATGCAAGCATTTCTGTTGTATGTGGGAGTAAGGTTTTATTTTTATTTTCTATTTAATTACTTATTTTTGAGTCAGAGTCTCACTCTGTTGCCCAGGCTGGAGTGCAGTGGCATGCTCACGGCCACCGGCAGCCTCGACCTGCTGGGCTCAGGTGATCCTTCCGCCTCAGTCTTCCAAGTAGCTGGAACCACAGGCATGCACCACCGCACCCAGCTAAATTTTTGTTTTATTGTAGAGATGAGGTCTCGCCATGTTGCCCAGGCTGATCTTGAACCCCTGGGTTTAGGCAATCTTCTCAACTTGGCCTCCCAAAGTGCTGAGATTACAAGCATGAGCCACTGCACCTGGTGGGAGCAAGGTTTTAGAGGATACCGGAGAGAGCAGCTAGTTGTGAACCAAGGAGCTGAGAGGCAGAGAGGGAAGGAGAGAAGCATCATCGAGCCTGATTAGTAGGGCAGAATGTTTTTGTTGTTGTTGTTGTTGTTGTTTTTGAGTTGGTGTCTCACTCTGTCGCCTAGGCTAGAGTGCAATGGCATACTCATGGCCACCCCAGCATGGACCTGCTGGGCTCCGGTGATCCTTCCGCCTCAGCCTTCCAAGTAGTCGGAAATACAGGTACGTGCTACCATGCCCATCTTATTATTATTATTTTTTTTTATTGTAGAGATAAGGTCTCGTCAAGTTGCCCAGGCTGGTCTCGAACCCGCAGGCTCAGGCAATCCACTCTCCTCGGCCTCCCAAAGTGCTGGGATTGAGGTTGAACCACTGAGCCTGGCCCAGCAGAATGTTTTAACTAGGGCCATAGAGGAGCCAAAGAAGATGAAGGAGGAAGGGAGTGAGAAAAAGCCAGGGGGTGGCTGGGATTATGGATGGTCCCTTATGAGATAGCATATCTGAATGCAACTTATCACATCACTAATCTGGTCCCTTCCATCCCCTCCCGCACACTGTGCCTGCAGGTGAAGAGGAGTTCCAACTCCTAAAAAGCCCTTCATGCTCCAACTCAGCATCCCCAGTCAACCTAATCTCACCCCACTCCAGTCCCCTGCAGTGTCTGCCGTGACACCGACAAGCACTTTCCTGGGACCTGCGATTTGTTGCTCCTCTTGTCTCTGACAACAATGACTTTTCTCTTTCATTCCTGTGTCTTGACATCTCTGTATTTAAGGCTCAGTCAATGAAGCCTTCCTTCTTCACCCCAGCCAGGACAAGTCTCTGTGTGGGGTGTGCTCCCACAGGAATGTGTGCCTGTGTAACACAAGTCTCACGGCATGTCTTGTGCTCTTGCTATTGGGCTATTTTGTACCCTTTGCTGGACTCCAGGCTGGCAGCTTTACTAGGAAGAGGCCTGTCTTATTTACCTTAGGTTGCTTCAGAAGTCACAGTGACTGGCACGTGCTAAGCACATGATAACTGTTGACTGGAGTCCATTAGTATCGTGGCCAGTGATGTCCAGTACTTGTTCCGCTTCATAATCAGGCTGACACTGTAGCTGAAACTATATTAGCTTTCCTGTTAAGTTTTACTCCTCAAAGCAGAAGCAAAATGATCTTTTCTTTCCCCAAATGTCATCTGGGGGGAAGTACAAGAGCAAAGCCTATTTGAATAGGACCTTTAAATGATTTGGGCAGAGAACCTTGGACTTTCCACTGCCCCAAATGGAACCGTGAAAGATTTGACACATACCAAAGAAGCAGAAGTTTTCAGTGCCAGGAGCAAACCAGGCCTCTGAAGGACAATTCTCTGTGAGAGTCAAGGTCTCAGAATATACCAAAGAGAAAGTACAGAGAACTGGCAGCCACTCACTCAGCCAATTGCTCAACAGACTTTACTGAGCACTTCCTGCATGCCAGGCCTTGAACTGGGCTCCAGGATATGTTTACAGGGGTTTTGTTTCATTAACAGGACGCTCACATAACAAAGCGGGCTCAGCCACTGATCACTTGTATGCCGAAATAAACAAGCATGAGATGTGGTGGAAAGAAGGGGTTTTTATTTCAAAAGCTGGCATGTGAGGAAATGGCCAGACTTATGCCTCAAAGAAACCATTTCAGATTTTTAGGCCAAGTGCAAGGGTTTAAAAATAGCAATTTAGGCATGGCACAGTGGCTCATGCCTGTGATCCCAGCACTTTGAGAGGCGGAGGCAGGAGTTTGGCTTGAGCCCAGGAGTTCAAGACCAGCCTGGACAACATAGCAAGACCTCATTTCTACAAAAAATAAGAAATTAGCCAGGCATGGTGGCACACACCTGTAATCCCAGTTATCCAGGATTATAAGGTGGGAGGACCACTTGAGTCTAGGAGGTCAAGGCTGCAGTGACATGGGATTGTGCCAGTGCACTCCAGTCTGAGTGACAGAGTGAAACCCTGTCTCAAAAGAAAAGAAAAAAAAGGGAAACTTGGTATGTGTGTATGGTATAGGGTGTGTGCTGTGATGGCTTATCTTGGGTAGTGGTCCTCCTGGAGGTCTGGTCAGTGTTGTCTTAGCTGCAGTGCAAGAGAGTCCCACAGTCAGGCTGTTTTAAGATTAGCCCCTGGGATTTCTAAGCAAGCAAACAGTCAGATAAGTGTACATGGTGAAAAGAAGTTTATAAAAAATGTTTCAAGGCTTAAGTTTGAGAAAGAGGGGAAAAAAACTTTAAAATACATCTTAAGTCTAAGATAGTTATGCACACAGTTCAATGGGGGGTGTCATGCACGGTGCCAGAACATTCAACGGCAGAATGTTAAACGCCAAATACTAAATGACAGGAAAGTCCAGCCTGGAGGAGCAAGAGAGGAGCAAGAGAGGACTTCCTGATTAGGCCGCCATACAAACATGCTCTCATGGGGTAGACAGAATGTCACCAGGGAGAGTATAGCACTGATGAATATATGTAGTGTGAATCCAGAAATACGCTTCTGGTGAGGATGAAATGTAGAATCCAGGGCTGTGGATAAGTTGTGGAAGGTGAGCAGAATTCAGGTCAAAGCAGCCTGTGTACTGGATTAGATGTTTAGAATTGACTTTGAAAAACAAGAGGAGCTGGGCACGGTGGCTCATGCTTATAATCCCAGCACTTTGGGAGGCAGAGGCAAGAGGATTCCAAGTCCAGGGGTTCGAGACCAGCCTGGGCAACTTGGCAAGACCTCGTCTCTGCAATAAATAAAAAAATTAGTCAGGCATGGTGGCACACACCTGTGGTTCAAGCTACTTGGAAGACTGAGGCGCAAGGATCACCTGAGTCCAGTAGGTTGAGGTCCAACTCAAAAAAAAGAAAGAAAGAAAGAAAAAGAAAGTAGAGAAAACTTTGAAGGGTTTTAAGCAGAAGAGTAACATGGTTCGATCTGCATTTTAGGAAGGTTTTTTTGGCCGGCACTATATCTAGTGCTTCTTGGGGAAACTAGAGCCAGGAATAACAGTTTATTTTTTAAAATCAATTTTATTAAGGCATAATTTCCCACTTTATTAAGTGTAGATGTGGTGGAAAGATGAGTTTGATGAGTTTTTTTTTTTTTTTGAGTTGGAGTCTCACTCTGTCGCCCAGACTGGAGTGCAGTGGCCGCTCCTGGCCACCGCAGCCTCGACCTGCTGGGCTCCGGCGATCCTTCCGCCTTAGCCTTCCAAGTAGCTGGAACTACAGGCGCGTGCTACCACGCCCAGCTAATTTTTTTTTTTTTTTTTTTATTGTAGAGATGAGGTCTCGCTTGCCCAGGTGGGTCTTGAACCCGCCGGCTCAGGCAATCCACTCACCTCAGCCTCCCAAGGCGTGGGATTACAGGCTGAGCCACCGAGCCCGGCTGATGAGTTTTGACAATTGTAAATACTAATGTAAACACCCCTTTTAAGATATAAAACCATTACCACTATCCCAAAATGTGCCTTTATGCCCCATTGCCATCAGTCTCTTACCACCCTTGACCATAGGCAGCCATTGATCTGCTTGTCGTCACAATAGATTGGTTTTTCTAATCCTACAATTTCATATAAATGAAACCAGCCAGTATATACTCTTTCTATGTCTAGCTTCTTTTACTTAGCAGAATTATTTTGTGATTCATTCATGTTGAATATATCAACAATCTGTTCATCATTAGAACAGAGTAATATGCAAGGGGGACCCCAAGAATCCAGAATTTATTTATTAAAAATTGTATATTTATTCTTACATGTTTAACCTCAGTCACCTTCCAAGTACTCTCCATTTGATGCAATATACCTATCGAGATGCTTTTTCTACTGCTCAAAATAGTTTTTGAACTCGGCAATTTTGATGCCTTTTAGTGCTTCTGCCTTTTTTTTTGTTGCACCTCTTCTACATTGGCAGAACATTTCCCATTGAGGACTTTTTTCTTCTGCGGAAACAATAAAAAGTCGTTTGGGGCGAGATCAGGTGAACAGGGAGAGCAGGGCATGGGGGTCATGCCGTTTTTGGTCAAAAACTGCTGAGCACTCAGCTCAGTGTGGACAGGTGCATTTGTAAATTTCTCATCATATGAAATGGTCAAACACATTGAAAGAATCTAAAAAAAAATTTACTGAAGCTGAACGCAGTTTCTCACATCAACACTAGCTGGTACACTGATGCCAATGGATTCCGAGTACATTTACCTAGTGGAGGAAGCCTGTACTATAAGGGACCCACCCTCCAAAAAAAATTCCCTTTTTTTAGGGGGGGTCCCCTCATATTCCATTGTGTGGATATAACACAATTTGTTTATCCATTCACCTGTAAATGAACATTTGGGTTGTTTACAATTTTTGCCTATTAGGATTCATTCACATACAGATTTTTTATTAACATAAGTATTCAAATGCCGTATGTATACCATAAGTATCAGTTGACTATCACTACAATAACGCTGTGCAATAAACTTCCCCCAAAACTCAGTGCCACACACTAATCATCATTCAGTATCATGCCCACTAGTTTGCAGATTAATGAGGCAATTCTGCTTTGAGCTGCAGGACTGTGGGTCAGCTCAACTGGCTGTGTTTCACATGGTTCTCATCCTGTGGGACTAGTGAACTGCAAGAGACTTACTTTTCTCACAGAGATTTCAGAGGTAGGAGAGTGAGAGCCCAAACATAGAAGCTCGTTTCAGGCCTCTGCTTGGGTCACATCTGTTGACACCCTCCTTGGACAAAGCAAGTCACAAGGGCAGTGACTATTTGCCAAACAACCCAAACTATTGCAACAGCTACCAAGGTAGTTCAAAGAAAAATGGATCTTTACTGATCTGGTTATTGTAGTGGAAATCTTTGGCTGGCCAGCATCCTTCCCTTTTTTTTCTGAGAAATTTCCCCCTCACTAACTCCAATCATAAGGCTCCTATTAGAGGTATCAAATTAGCTACAAAACACTCCAACCACCTGATTACAGCAAATTGGTCCAGGAATAGGTATCTGACCCAACTAGAGCCAATCAGAACCCTGCTTCAAGAAGCTTAGTTTTCATAAAACAGCCAGGATAATTCAGTTTTCTCTGGCATGAAAGTCCTGGATATGAGGCCCAAGAGCTTTATTGGCTGTGCTTCTTACTTTGGGAAGGAAGTTGGAAAAAGTGCAGGAAGGAAAAGCGATGGCTGATGGGAAGAGAGTCCTAGTGGTCTTCAGGAACTTGGTTCGAATTGTCCCATCCCATAATTAGCTACTAAAACATCTCGGAATCCTTCCAATAAATTATTTAAGTCATCTCTAAGTAAAGGGTTTCCCACACGTGTATTTCCCCAACATGGGGCAATCAGAAGACTAGGCTTTGATCCTACTGAGAAAATTATTGAAAGAGAGTCAGGATAAAAGATTCCTGAGAAAGAAACACTGATCACAGTAGATGGGAGTGGACAGTTACTATCGTGAGTTGGGTGTACAGTGAGGTTCAGGTGTTTCTCCCATCCCCCTCTCTCCTTCTTCTGGTTAATTGAATGGCACTTTCCCTTTAAGGACAATTCCATGTAGTCTGTGGGACTGTCTGGGCATTCCCTTCCTGCTCCCAAGTTCTCTGGCAGTGAAGGCACTAGATCCTTCCCCTTCTCACCCAAGACTTGCTTCTGCAATTATCTTCACAGTCTCCAAGACTAACAAATGGAGGGCTCACTACTGGAACATTCTTGTCCACAAGATAAGCATTTTGGAATTCATCTCATCTTAAAAGAAAAAAAAAAAAAAACTCCTTTGACACTGCCCCCATCCCTCTATAGCTGCTATCACATTTTTCTATTCTTCACAAGAATTTTCTCTACTTTCTGATCCTATTTCTTTCCATCCCGTTTCCCCTTGAACCTACTCCCATTAGCCCTTTGTCCTCATTCCTCATTCCAAGGTATGCCTCTGGTCATTGGTGAAGTGGGAGGCATCAAAGAAACTTCTGGACTCTCTCTCTCTTTGACTCCTGCCAACTCAGATGTGGCAGGTGTGGAGCACTGTGGTCCAGAACATGCAGAATTACAATGCTGCTGCTTCCCATCTGACCTGTATCTACAGTATGCCTTTCCTCCAGACTCTTAGACTCATGTATCTAACTGCCTATCTGACCTCTGCCCCTGAGTATTTACTAGGCATCTCAAACTTAGCATGTTCAAAGTAAGCTTTTGAGTTCCCACTTCCTTCTAACCTACTGCTCCCATGGTGTTCCTCATCTCAGGAAAGGCATCACCATCCGCCCTATTCAAAACACTTGGAACACTTGCTTGCCTTCCTTATTTAACCCACACCCTATATCCAATGTATCAGCATATTCTAACAACTCTACCTTCAAAATATATCCCAATCTGATCACTTCTCACCATTTCCACCACCACCTTAGTCCACACCACCATCATGTCTTGGCTGAAAAATGTAATGGTCCCCAGCAGATGTCTCTGCTTCCATTCTTTCCCTGCAGTGTGAGCGTCCCAGGACCACCAGCATCCCTCCCCTATCTCATGCCATCATTCTCTCCACCCACACCTTGCTTGCCACTGCTACCTAACCACTTGCAGTAGAGGACCACCTGTCTTCCTTGAAGAGGCTCAGCCTGGCAGAAAAGGGCTACGAGCAAGAGGAAGGTCTTTCAGGAGTTTTCCGAGTCCGTTGAAACTAAAGAAACTGTCTGGTCATTGTGGCATGCTTGTGATCTCAGCGCTTTGGGAGACCAAGGCGCGAGGATTGCTTGAGGCCAGGAGTTCGAGGATGCAGTGAGCTATGATCATGCCACTGCACTCCAGTTTGGGCAACAGAGTGACACCCTGACTCACAAAAGATTAAAAAATTAACTGGATATGGTGGTGCACAGCTGTAGTCCTAGCCACTAAGGAACCTGAGGAGGAAAGCTCACTTGAGCCTAGTAGTTTGAGGCTGCAGTGAGCTATGATTTGTGCCAAACACTTCAGCCTGAGGTAACAGAGCCAGACTCTTATCTCTAAAGAAAAAAGGAAAACAAGTTGGTTACTACTAGACATATTAAATTATACCAAATTGGATGATATCAGCTTCATTACTTCAAAGCTGACTTTATAGTTTACTTATTGGGCAACCCCTCGGGTCCCCTCCCATTCTGGGAGTTTTTCTGTCCTCTCAACAAATCCTGCTTTAAAAAAAAAAAAGTCTACTTATTAAATAGACTTTAATAAATATATTAAATAAGTCTATACATTTTATTTTAAAAACTGGCACTTTACATATAAATATATATTTTATGTGTGTGTGTGTGTGTGTGTGTATGTGTATATATATATGCCAAAAAAAGTATACATATTTTAAGTATGACATTTGCTCAAAAGACAGCATTTATCAAATGAATGCTAGCATCACCATGTGACAGGCAGGACAGTAAAAGAAAATGGTGGAAGCACTTGAGCGAACATCGTACTACACATCGCTACTGTAATTCAATTCAACTTCAGAAAGTAATGCATAGATAGCATCGCTTAAAATGTGTATACACTTTTTGGCACCCTTGTATATACACACACACACACACATGCACGTGTGCACATATATATGCCTTGAGATGCTTTCCTGTTCAAAACCCTCTGATGGTTTTCTATAACACTGGAACAAGAATCCAAACTCTACTTGGAAGAGCCCATGCTATCTGGTCCTGACCCTCCTACCCCCTCCTCCCTCCCTTCCTGATGCTCACGCCATCCCAACTCCACTCATCTTGCTGTTTCCCATACACACCAGCACATCCTGCCCCTTTGAGACTTTGTACTCACAGCTCCCTGCTGCCTGGAATGCTCTACTTTAGATAGATGACTTGCTTCTTTGCTTCATATAAAAAAATTTTTTTTTTAAAATAATATAACAGAGTCAGTCTCCCTATGTTGCCCAGGCAGGTCTTGAACTCCTGGGCTCAAGCAATCCTCCTGCCTTGGCCTCCCAAAGTTCTGGGATTACAGATGTGAGCCACCACACCCAGCCTGCTTCTGTTTTTTATTGTTCATCTCTCCCACTAGAATGCAAACTCCCTAAAGGAAGAGGTCTTTTCTTTGCTCACCACTGTTACCTCAGTGCCTGGGACATAGGTGTTTGTCGAATGAATAAATGAATCAGTAGAGAGAGCCTTTTTTAGACATGGAGAGTGACAGAGCCCTGATGATGTCGTTTGAACCCCTAAATCTAGCCACATTCACACCAGACACACTGGCAAATTTTCTAGTTATTTCAACCAAGAAAGTCCTCTTTTCCACTTAATTCAGAGTTCAGTCAGCTGTTACAGTGATAACTCTATGCAACAAACAATTCCCAAAGCTCAGTGGTTTATAGAAGGGGGCTTTTTTTGTTGTTTTGGGGTTGTTTTTTTTTTAACTTGTGAGGTCTATGAGTTGGTGGAAGTGACTGTGCTTCGGGCTGTGGGTCATGTTCTAGTCAGCAACATGTGTTTCTCATACGGAGTCTAGCAGCTACATTGGGCATGCCTTTCTCACAGCAGAACAAGAGACCAAACCAGACTACATAAGCACATACAAACCTCTGCACACGTCGCCTCTGCTTACATTCTCAATACCAGTGGGTCCAGGAAACAGATAGCCTACTCCAGTGGGAAGTACTATAGAGGTACATTGGGGGGAAAGGCATGGATGTATAACTTCAGTACAGGGAAGAAGTGAAGAATCGGCAACAATAATCCAATCGATCACTTTCAGTATCTGTTGCTCCAAAATTAGAAAGTCTTGCCAGGCATGGTGGCTCACGCCATAATCCCAGCACTTTGGGAGGCCAAGGCAAGAGGATTGCCTGAGCCCAGGAATTCAAGACAAGCCTATGCAACATGGCGTGACCTCGTCTCTACAATAAATCCCAAAATTAGCCGGGTGTCGTGAGTGCCTGAGGTTCCAGCTACTTGGAAGGCTGAGGCGGGAGGATCGCCTGAGAGCAGCAGGTAGAGACTGCAGTGGCCGTGAATGTGCCACTGCACTGGGTGACAGAGTGAGACACCGACTCAAAAAAAAAAAAATTAGAAAGTCCTGATGAATGCAAACCTATTACATTAAAGCCAAAGCAACAATGAAGAAGTTGCACTAAAGGACATGGGTGATAGAGACTGGGGAAAGACGTGGGCTAGAGAGACCATGTGAGCGAGAAAATGGCTGCAGGGTCCTGGTCAGGAGGAGATAGACAGAAGGAAGGCCAGTAGCCCTGAGCACACTTAGGCAGCAGGGGAGGTGTAGACTGGTCCTCCCAGTGCCGAGCCAACCGAGAAGGGGGAATCTACATTCCACGCTTTGAAGCCAGCTGACAGAGAGTGGAAAGAACCAGAAGGAACTGAAAACCATCCCAGCTTGGTCATGCTCCAACTCTGTGACCTTGGAAGAGTTTCCTAACCTCTCAGATCCTCCTCATCTTAACTGGGATGAGTAGTAGCCATAGGAGGTGTGTTTTGAGGATTACCAAAGAAAATAAAAATAAGGAAAAACAGCACAGGACTTTGACCCACAGTACGCCCTCAGTTGGCTCCGCCACGCCCCGCTTCACAGCCAAGGGCAGGGTGGAAAGTCTCAGCCTCTCCCCAGCTGACTGTATTGATGACCCAAGATCCTTCGAAAGTTAAATTTTTGGGACTTAGAGCACATGTGAACATAGATAGTGCTTTGCAGGACAACGTGGACAGGACTAAAGACCCTCATGTTACCTCACGTGGCTAAGGTGCTGGCCGGCCCCTTCCACCCAAGATGCTGCCCAGCTAGGCGGTGAGGGAAAGACTCCCTCCCCATCAAACCTGTAGCCCTTTTCAAAGGCTGCTGGGACACTCTGACTCCTGGCTCTGCCTGCATCCCCTTCAGCCACACCATGGAAGGTGTTCCTGCTTAGTGGGGAACTTCCAGCAACCCGCACCTTGCCTTGAGCATGAAGTCACAGTAATATCGCAACACCTGGATCTTACCAAGGAGAACAGATCTCCTCCCTTCCCAAACCCACTGTCTTCAGGGTAAAACTGCAAGAGATACCTGGGGTCCCAAGACTTCTGGATTCTGGAAGCAGGGGACCCAGCTCCACTCTTACAGCAGGGACATAGCCAAACAGAGAGAAGGACCCTGGGTGGGAAAAGACCTTCTGAGACCTGGGGGTTCGTCTTGACTCTGTCACTGGCTTAAGTCCCTGTCCCTTCGTGAATCTCCCATGGGTTTATAAAGATAATGCCCACCATTCCTAGATGTTGAGATCACACGTACTCAACAGAATTAAGGTGTTTTGCAAACTCTAAAGCTGCACGGGAGTTGCTTCAGCTTGTTCTAAGGACATCAGCACCTTCCCATGTTCTCAGGACCCTTGCTTCCTTCATAGTTGGTGTTGCTGGAACATTCGATGCTCTTCATTTCCCAGAGCTGGACGAACCCAGACACTGAGAGTTCTGAGGCCTGGATTCTGGCCCAGGCCCAGCCCTAGGCATCCTGTGCTGGGTTTTCTCTCTGGGCTTCAATTTTCCCACCTGTATTCTAAGGAAATTGGGCTAGAATGCTTCTAAATTCTCCTCCAGCCCCATAAATCCCATATTTGATTCTTTTCTTTTCTTGTTTGAGTCTGAGTCTCACTCTGTCGCCTAGGCTGGAGTGCAGCAGCGCCATCCCAGCTACCACAGCCTCGACCTTCAGGGATCAGGTGATCCTTCCACCTCAGCCTCCTGAGTAGCTGGGACTACAGACACATGCCCATCATGCCCGGCTAATTTTCTCTGAATTTTCTATAAAGACGGGGCCTCGATATTTTGTCCCAGCTGGTCTCAAATTCCTGGACTCAAGCCATCCCTCCTCTCCCCCCCCATCCCCCCCACCGCCTCAGCCTCTCAAAGTACTGGGATTACAGGCATGAGCCACCACACCCAGCCTTTATCTTAGATGTATTTAAGTGCTTAGTAGTCTTCTGAAATTAATTAAAAGAGTTGTTTCTACTCTAGAAAAAAAAAGTTGGGAAGGGAGGAAACAGGAAGGGGCAAAATATTGGAAACTAGTGAAGCTGGATGAGGATGCTATTCTATTTTGTGTGTGTTAAACATTTTCCATTATTCAAAGAAAGAGTTTTTATTAAATAGAAGCTCCATTGAGTGTGAGTGTCTTTACAATCTTTGTTTTCGGATGCCCTTGGGAGGTAGCAATCCTGTTTAGCAAAAGGTACCTTCCAAAGGAAACTCCCTCCCTTTGTCATTCTTAGTATCCCCAACTCCATCTCCTGCAATAGCCATACTGCTCCAGAAAAGTTTGGGGGGTTTCCAGAATCTTCTACTCCCACTTCCCATTTCTCAGCTCACTTAACCTATCACATATATAAAGAAAAAAGTTGGCGGGGCGTGGTGGTAGAGACCTCGTCTCTACAAAAAAATTAAAAAGTTAGCTGGGGCACTGCCTGGCCAGCAGCCCCAGAGACAGTGCGAACAAGGCTGAGTGTGGGAAAATGGCAGACAGTTTCTTGCTTAACGATGCGTTATGTGGGTCTGGACACCCAAACCCTTAAGAATGGCCTGGTCCATGGGGGAATCAGCCTGCTGGGGCAGGGAAATACCCAGGGGCCTCCTAGCCTTCTCCGGGGGCCTACCCTGGATCCTCTGGTTGCCCACGCTGGTCCAACAGCATCTCGAGCCTATCCTGGACCACCTGCACCTGGAGCCTACCTGCCTCCTGCACAGCCGGGTGAGCCTGGCACCTACCTGCCTCCTGCACAGCCAAGCACTCACAGAGCCTACCCTGCCAGTGGCCCCTTTGGCACCCCCACTGGGTCATTAACTGTGCCTTACCACTGGCCTCTGCCAGTAGGAGTCATGCTGGCCTGCTGACTACAATCCCGGGCATGGTGAAGCCCAATGCAAACCAAATTGCCTTAGATTTTAAGAGAGGGAATGATGCTGCCTTCCACTTTAACCCATGCTTCAGTGAGGACAACAGGAGAGTCATTGTTTGCAATACAAAGGTGGATAACAACTGGGGAAAGGAAGAAAGACATGCGACTTTCTCATTGGAAAGTGGTTAACCATTCAAAATACAAGTTCTGATTGAATCTGGCCACTTCAAGGTTGCAGCCAATGATGCTCACTTGTGGCAGGGCAATCATCAGATGAAAAATCTCAAGGAAATCAGCAGACTGGGAATTGCTGATGACATAGACCTCTTCAGTGCTGCACACACTATGATATAATCTGAAAGGGGGAGATACTTTTTTAAAAATTAAAATTATATCTAAACCTTAAAAGCTATGTGTTCATCATGAATGAAAAGTTTTATACTAATTCATCAATATCCTTCTTGTAAGTCATCTACTTAATAATTATCCTTCTCGTAAGTCATCCATTGAATTAATAATATTGTTATGCTAAGAAAAAAAATTTGCTGGGTGTGGTGGTGTACGCCTGTAGTCTCAGCTACTCAGGAGGCTGAAACAGGAGAATCAAAGCTGCAGTGAGCTGTGATCATGCCACTGCAATCCAGCCCGGATGACAGAGACCTCGACAGGAAAGGGAGGGAGGGTGGGGGGGAGGACCATAGATAGGAGAGGACTCAAACTCCTGACCAAGCTGGTGACTTTAAAGTGGTGAAAGAAAAAAGAAAAGAAAAGAAGAAAGGAAGGAGGGAGGGAGAGAAGGAAAGAAGAAAAGTCACAGACAGGAGAGGACTCAAATGCCTGGCCAAGCTGATGCCTTTAAAGAGGCCTCTCCCTGAGAACAAAGCTCCTATCCCTAGAGTTGAGTCTCATCATGGATCTTAGTCCAGGTACAGAAGAGTTGTGATCAGAAGTGATTTCTTGTTTCATGAAGTGGGTTGTGTTCAGCGACACTTTGGACACACTGAGGAAGCAATAGGACTCCATGCAGTGGTTTGGAGACACCTTGGCCCGCGCACAAAACATCTATCTCCTCTTGCCGCAGTTGCTCTCACTGGTGAACTGTTCATAGTGCAGGGTCTCTGCTCAGGTCTTCCTTTAACCAGAAAAAACTTGGGGCTGCTCCCCTTCCCAACCCAGATGGGCTGGCAGTCCTAAGGAAAAGCACTGATCATCCCAGACTTAGAAAATCCTCTTGAGGGAGATGCCCAAATCTCTTCCTCCAATAACAGAGGAATGGCAGGAGTCCAGGGACTCGGAGAGAAACCCAAACCGAAGGAGGACAGTTCTGGCCCACCTGGCCTTCCGGTCTTGGTTCTTTCCTTACTGGCTGGCCAAGCCCAGGTGGCCAGTCCTAGTCTGTTGGCTCCTGCCCACGACTGGGGATCACGTGTCTACCCTGAAAGACTGTGCTCCTCTCCACAGCTAGGCACCTCTGCCCCAGAAGGTCATCTTCTAGCCACATGACCACAGGCAGGCTGCCCGGCTCACTGCACACTCTCCAAAAGGTTCCTGCAGCAGGTAAGCCTCTGGGGTCACTGATGGCAAAAGTCACGGTTCACCTTTTGTCAGATTTTCCCTGTTGTGTGTTTAAAGCAAAAATACACTAGAACTTTGACCTGAATAGCTAGCTCAGCTTCTTCTCTGACCCAGGAAGAGGACACAGAAGTGGGGAATAGGAGGAAGGTGACCATATCAACTGTATTCATTCACTATTATTTTACTGAATATTTATGGAACTCCTGCTGTGCGCTGAGGTGGGCACTGAAGATGGAGAAAAAGCAAACAAGTCTCGCCCTTGAGGAGTTCCCAGACTAGGTTAAGCAGAAAAAAGATAGACATAAGAAGTTACCATAAAATAAAATAGAAAGCACTGAGTGTAAAGGAAGTATGCAGGGTGATATGAAGATTTTTTTTTTTTTTAGTTGAAATCTCACTCTACTACCCAGGCTGGAGTGCAATGGCACACTCACAGCCACTACAGCCTCGACCTGTTGGACTCAGGTGATCTTTCTACCTCAACCTTCCAAGTAGCTGGAACTATAGGTGCACGCCACCATGTCCGGCTAATTTTTTTGATTTCTTGTAGAAACAAGGTCTTGCCAAGTTGCCCGGGTTGGTCTCAAACCCCTGGGCTCAGGCAATCCTCTTGCCTCTGCCTCCCAAACTGCCGTAATTACAGGTGTGAGCCACCATGCCCAGTTTGTGTGAAGATCTTTAAAAGAAAAAAATAAAGAGTATTTACTGAACATCTAGTACGTGCCAGGAAGATATGCTGAGAATTCTGCAAGCCTCATCTCATTTAAAGGTCATAAAAGATGCCAGATGCAGTGGCTCATGCTTGTAATTCCAACACTTTGAGAGGCTAAGGTGAGAGGATTGCTTGAGCCCGGGAGTTCTAGACAAGCCTGAGCAACACAGCAAGACCTCATCACTACCAAAAAAAAAAAAAATAGCTGGTGAGGTGACAAGTGCCTGTAGCCCCAGCTACTTGGGAGGCTGAGGCAGAAAAATTGCCTGAGTCCAGGAGGTCAAGGCTGCAGTGAGACGTGATCGTGCCACTGCACTCTAGCCTGGGCGACAGAATGAGACCTGACTCAAAAAAAAAAAAGTTCATAAAAGGAATTACTGATTGCTTCACATAGAAGGAACCCGAGACCCAGAACTTGATAGGTCACACAGCTAGTAAGTGGCAGTCAGTATTAAAACCCAGGGCCATCTGACTCCAAAATATAAAACAGCACTTATAAATATTTCTTAAATTCACATACGGGCATGAATGAGTAAACATAGCCGTTTGAGAGCTCTGTTCATTACAACAAACAAAGCAGGTGTCAATCTCAGCACTGACCCTGGATTATGAAGGCTCCTGCTCTTGCTGGGCTAGGAGGCTGATCGCCCAGAACAACATCGATACTACAGCAACAGGCCTCCGCAGGGCGCCATCTCGTGTTTCCAGGTGGGATTGCAGCAGGGGAACCTCTGCAGGCCCCGAGCCCCTCCCTCCGTTCCTAAGGTTCACCTGGAAAGATCTGCAGGCTTAGTCTGGACTGAGAAAACCAGAGACTTCTGGCAATGCCTTATGAGAAAACAGCTGCCAGATCAGGGTGGCTGTGCCTTCTGTGTTTGCTACAAACGTCCTTCACATTATGAGGGGCTCCTTGTCGGTGACAGCCCTTTGCTAAGGCACTGGAGGTTTGGGAGGGAAGACGTAGCCCTTAAGTTGCCTGCAGTGTCATGAGGGAGACAGCCAAATGCATGAAAATCATAATCCCATGTGCCAAGTTCTCTGTCAGAGGCACACGGGATGAGTTGGAAAGTCTCCTGGATGAGATTACTGCGGAGCTGACTCTTTGGCGTGTGTAGGAGTTTGCCAGGCCGAGAAGGGGGTCAAGATCCCGGCAGAGGGATGGTGTGGAAAAGAGAACAGAAGCCGGGGGAAACTACAGGTGTTTCCCTTTCATCAGAATCCAGCCAACAACCAGAGGAGGAAAGACTACAGGTGGACGAGGCCGGGTCCTAAAGTATCTTCAAGCCATGCTACCAGGAGTAGACCTTGCCCTGCAGGCAAGGAGGCTTGCAGTCAGGTTTGCATTTTAGAAAGAACAGTCCAGAAACAGAAGAGGCTATGGAAGTGAAAGGACCAGAAAAACGATGGATGCTTTTGTAATTTGATGCCTTTGTAACTAGGGAAGACGTGCTCAGGACCCAAAGTAAGGTAGAGATCATGAGGGTAGAGAAAAAAGATGAATCTGAGAGGCATTAAGAAAGCAAACCAGGACGAGGTGTGGTGGCTCACACCTGTCATCCCAGCACTTTGGGAGACTGGGGCGGGAGGATTGCTTGAGCCCAGGAGTTCGAGACCAGCTGGGCAACATAGCTAGACCTCAGCTCCACAAAAAAATTAAAATTAAAAATTAGCCTGGCATGGTGGAGCACACCTGTAGTCCCAGCTACTTGGGAGGCTGAGGCAGAAGGATCACCTGAGCTGTGGAGGTCGAGGCTGCAGTAGCCGTGCTTGCGCCACTACACTCTAGCCTGGGTGACAGAGTGAGAAACTGACTCAAAAATAAAAACAAAGAATTTTTTTTAAAGGAAATAAAACCACAGTGACCAATGACATGGGAATGAGGACCCTGGAGGAGTTGAGGGGTCAGGGATACACTCTCTGAGGGCCTGTTTAGTGGAGAGGTTGAGGTCAGCTGAGGACATGCTGAGTATGAGGTACTGAAGGAACATCTGAGGGAGGAGGTCTGGTGGGTCTTGGGGGTGATATTTTGGCTGGAGCTTGGGGGCCATTCGCATACTTCTAGTTCTGCAGCCTTGGAGGCGACTGAAGTCACCCATGGGGAGGGGTGGACTGGAAAGCAGCATAAGTTAGCAAGTCCCCTGGGGAAGCTCCAGTGTTATCTTTGAGCGTCTAGAAGTGGAGCCTATCCAAGAGCAAGCAGATGGGACCAAGAGATAAGAATAAAAACCAGGCACAGGTGGAATACATACTTCCAAGGGCCCAAAGGGGACCCAAGCACAGAGCCTTAGGGGAATCCTCAGCTTCACGTATTTTATTTTCTAGACACAGGCTGCCTGCCAAGGAGCCTATAGCTGGAGATTGTGCTGCTGGTTTTCTTTTCCTGCCAACTGATCTACAATTCTTTTTTTTTAAGTTGGAGTCTCAGGCTGGAGTGCAGGAGTATACTCACAACCACCCCAGCATCGACTTGCTGGGCTACGGCGATCCTTCCACCTCAGCCTTCCAAGTAGCTGGAACCACAGGCACATGCTACCATGCCCAGCTAATTTTTGATTTATTGTAGAGACTAAGTCTTGCCAAGTTGCCCAGGCTGGTCTCGAACCCATGGGTTCAGGCAATCCACTCCCCTCTGGGATTACAGGCTGAGCCACCAAGACCGGCCTGGTCTACAATCCTTAGTCTGCCGCCATGGTGCATTTTCCCCAAGGGTATGAACATCTCTAGGGTGCCAGATCAAAGGGACAACTCAAAACATGAGTGTATATATTAAGAACATCACTAGGAATCAATCAAATAATCAGCTGATGAACTGTTAAAAGTGAACTGGGCAAGGTGACTTGTGCCAGTAGTCCAAGCTGCTTGAGAGGCCACGGCAAGAGGATTCCTTAAAGCCAGGAATTTGAGACCAGCTGGGTAATACAGCAAGATCTCACCTCTCAACCAATAAAAAAAATTGTTAAAAGAAATTTTGATGATAGATTCCAACATGATATTTTTGGGCAGATTACCTAAACAAATCTGTCATTCCTATCTACTTACTTAGTTTTTTTTTAAGTTTCTCAGTGCTATGGTCATAAAAAAATAAAATAAAGAGAATTAACACTGAATCCTAGGAATACTCATTCATGGGTATATAAACAAATAGATGAAATAATTTTTTTTTTTTTTTGAGTTGGAGTCTCACTCCGTCGCCCATGCTGGAGTGCAGTGGCACGGTCATGGCTAACCCAGCTTCAACCTGGTGGGCTCTGGCAATCCTTCCGCCTAAGGCTTCCAAATAGCCGCAACTACAGGCACATGCTACCATGCCAGGCTAATTTCTTATTTATTGTAGAGATGAGGTCTCAAACATGTTGCCCAGACTGGTCTCAACCCCACGGGCTCAGGCAATCCTCTCGCCTCGGTCTCCCAAGTGCTGGGATAACAGGTTTGAGCCACCGCACCTGGCAAATAATTTTTAAAGTTCTATCTATCTCATTAAGGGATGCATCTCTAATGAAAGTGTGCACTTTATATTAAGATGTATATGAAATTTATGTTATTTTGTGTAGTAATAATATTTGAAATGATAATTGAATCCAAAAGAAATTGCTCTCCATCTGGTCCCTTGCCCTTCATTCTTACTGTCAAAATCTTTGTCCAGGCTGGGCGTGGTGGCTCATGCCTATAATCCTAGCACTGTGGGAGGCCAAGATGGGAGGATCACTTGAACCTAGAAGTTTGAGACCAGCCTGGACAACAGAGGGAAACCCCCATCTCTATAAAAAATAAAATTAGCTGGGCATAGTGGCATGCACCTGTGGTCCCAGCTGTTTAGGAGGCTGAAGTGGAAGAATCACTTGAGCACGAGATCAAGGTTATGGTGAGCTATGATTGTGCCACTCCACTGCAGCCTGGGTGACAGAGGGAGACCCTGCCTCTAAAACACAAAAAAACTTTGTCCAGGCCCCTGCTCAAATGTCATGCATCAGTTTCCAGGACTCCTTCTCTCTGTTCCAGTCTCTCCCAAGGCTATTCCCATCTGTCCACACCCCCAGACTGATGTTCCCACAGCCTGATCATACAAGTCCCTGGCAGCCCAGAGTGTGGGCCATGAGACCCCAGAATCAGCATTAGCATCACCTGGGATTTTTGTCTTTGTTAGCAATGCAGCTCTGTTGTCCATCAATACGATACTGAATAAACAAACTATAGTGCATGTATAAACATAATACTATTCAGTAATTTAAAAAAGAAAGAACTTCTGATACAAGCAACAACATGGATAGACATCAAAACATTATGCTAAGTGAAGAAAAACCTTATAAAAATAAATACTGTATAATTCCATTGATATGAATTATAAAACAGGCAAAACTAATCTATGTGGAAAAAATCAGAGGAGTGGTTGTCTCTGAGGGGTGAAGGTAGGGCTTGATTGTAAAGAATGTAAGCGAACTTTCTAGGTAATAGCAACATTCTACACCTTAATAGGGGTCTGGATTACATTGCATTAGCCACAATTAAGCTAATGGGCCTGGTGCCATAGCTCACACCTGTAATTCCAGCACTTTGGGAGGCCAAGGCAGGAGGATTGCTTGAGCCCAGGGGTTCAAGACCAGCCTGGACAACATGGCAAGACCATCTCTACAAAAATTTAAAAAATTAACCTGGCATAGTGGCATGTGCCTGTAGTCCCAGCTACTCGGGAGGCTGAGGCGGAAAGATCGCCTGAGTCCAGGAGGTCCAGGCTGTAGTGAGCAGTGATCATGCCACTGCACTCCAGCCTGGGTGACAGAATGACACTCCGACTCAAAAAAGAAAAACAAATTGAGCCAATGTACACACCTCATGAGGCGTCTCATCTGCACTTAATTGATTGTACATTTTTCATTAAAATAAAAAACTATAAGCAAATATTGATTTTTAGTTAATAATCATGCTGACTACCTGGGGGAGTGTGCTAATGTCTGCAATTTACTTTAAAATTGATCAAAATAAGGCCAGATGTGGTGGCTCATGCCTGTAACCCCAATGCTTTAGGAGGTGAAGGCAGGAGGATTGCTGGAGCTCAGGAGTTCAAGACCAGCCTGGGCAACATGGCAGGACCCCATCTCTACAAAAAAATTTTAGAAGTACCTGGGCATGGTGGCACACATCTGTAGTCCCAGGCAACTCGAGAGCCTGAGGTGGGAAAATTGTTTGAGGCCAGGAGTTCAAAAACAGCCTGGAGAACATAGCGAGACTCTCTCTACAAATAAGTTTAAATAAAATAATTGAGTAAACCATATGTTGTCACTCATGGACGGACCCTGAACATTTATCATAATACTATAAGAAAGGGATTGGCAGTAGCCAGAAACTGCTGGGGAGCGGGGGCGGGGGTGGGGGCACATAACATTAATATGAGTACCTGATCTCAAGCCAGGCAAAGTGAGGACCAAAGGGAGGCCCAAACTTTACCTGTATGGTGACTACTTGTATACCTAATCCTGAATTGTACTCCACATCTTTAAAATAAAATAAATTTTAAAATTAAAAAAAGTTTTAATGTTAATTTTTTAAAAATAATAATAATTGAGTAGAGGGGAGAGGGGGTATAGATGATACAAGAATAGCAGAATGCTGAGTCTTGTTAAAGCTGCATGATGAATGGGTGGGAGCTTACAAAACTATTCTATTATTTTGTATGTGTTAAAATTATTTCCCATAAAGATACCTTTCAAAAAAAGATATGACTTACAATAGCATAAAAAATATCAAATGTAGGCCAGGTGTGGTGGCTCACGCCTGGAATCCCAGCACTTTGGGAGGCCGAAGCGAGAAGATTACTTGAACTTGGGAGTTCAAGACTTTGGGCATGGTGGCATGCGCCTGTAGTTCCAGCTGCTCGAGATGCTGAGGTGGAAGGATTGTCTGAGCCCAGGAGGTCGAGAGAGCCATGAGTTGTGATTGTCGTGATGGTGCCTCTGCACTCCAGCCTGGGCAACAGAGATCCTGACTCAATAAAAAAATCAAATATATAGCAATAATCTAACAAAAGAGATGCAAAATCTCTGCAGGCAACTATTAAATATTAGAGAAAAATTAAAGAAAACATATAAATGGAGAACTCTACCATGTTGTTGGATTGGAAGACTGTATTTTAACAGTATCTATTCAATGGAGTCCCAGTAAAAAATTCAAGCTGCTTACTTCATTTGTGGAAATAAACACGCTTATTCCAAAATATATGTGAAAATGCAAGCCGGGCTTGGTGGCTCAGCCTGTAATCCAGCGCCTTGGGAGGCTGAGGTGAGTGGATTGCCTGAGCCCGCAGGTTCGAGACCCGCCTGGGCAACTTGGCAAGACCTCATCTCTACAATAAATCAAAAATTAGCCAGGTGTGGTAGCATGCACCTGTAGTTCCAGCTACTTGGAAGGCTGAGGCGGAAGGATCGCCAGAGCCCAGCAGGTCAAGGCTGCGGTGGCCGGGAGCAGCCACTGCACTCCAGTCTGGGAGACAGAGTTAGACGCCAACTCAAAAAAAAAAAAAAAAAGAAAAGAAAAGAAAATGCAAATGAACTAAGTAGCCAAAGCAATGTTGAAGAAGAATCAAAGTTGGAGGACTTGTACCTCTGGATTTCAACATTCACTGTAAAGCTACATTAGTTTGTACAATGTAGTGTCCAAGGATAGGGGAATATAGGCCAACAGAACAGAAGAGAATCCCGAAACAGATCCCCATGAACACATCTCTTGATTTATAACGAAAGTACTTCCACCCATACATTTCAATGGTGGAAAAAATGATCTTGTAGTTAAATAATGGTGGATAAAATTGATACTGCATATAGAGAGGAAAGGGGAAGTTTGCCTCTCACCTCATAACATCCATAAAAATAATTTGAACTGGATCGTAAACCTAAATGTGAAAGGCAAAACACACATCCAAAGCTATGGTGTGGTCATGTGCTTTTTGAGCTATGGCCTGACCATGTTTCCTGGCTTTGGCCCCTTCCCTCCCTTGGGAAGGTGAATCTTCTCTTTCTCTGTCTCTCTCTCACTCCCTCTCTCTAATCTACTTTTACATAAACCATATTCTCCCATCAAAAACAAAAACGAAAGGCAGAGCAGTGGTTTCCTTAAAAGTCAGAATGATGGAGGGAGAGGATTGTAACTAGAACAAATCCTTTGGGGAAAGATGGAGTTGAAGTTGGGGGAGGACATGCTGAAATACTGGAATGTTCCAGTTTGTGATCTGAGTGTGAATTACTTTTTTTTTTTTTTTTGCCTTATAATGTATGGAGCTGTGAGTTTCTGTTTTATCACACTTCTCCAAGTGAGTGTTACATTTCACACTTTTTAAAAAAGAGGCTTAAAAATTACTGGGGAAAAAATAACATATAGGGCTTGACCAGGTAGAGAAGGGAGGAGGACTTTTACAGATAGGGTGGAGAGCATGAGGGAGATATGGGGCCTGGGGCCTACCAAGCCAGTGGCGTGGCAGAGGCACAGTGGGGAGGGGAGTGAGGGGGAGGGGGGCGTGCCTCACTGGCCCACAACAGAGAAGGGTGCGGCACGAGATGAAGCCAGAAGGATGACTGGAGGCCAGGTAATAAGGGAACACAAGCAGAACCACCACCTATGACTGGCACCTATGACTGTAAGCATTGTGCCCTGTACCTGGGCATCCAGCTGAGAGGGCAAAGGTGCCCAATCTGGCATGGGCTGGGTCTGATGGAGGAAGGGAAGTCCTTTTCCTTCTTGCACAAAACTCCACTTCTCGGAAAGAATATCTCTTTATATGATTTTTTCCTAGACCTTGGAAGCTTAAATAAATATATTGTAAGCATGTGGGGCCAGGCGAGGTGGCTCACGCCTATAATCCCAGCACTTTGGGAGGTGGAGGCGAGAGGATTGCCTGAGTCCAGGGGTTCAAGACTAGCCTGAGCAACGTGGCGATACCTCGTCTCTACAATATATCAAGAAATCAGCCACACGTGGTGGTGTGCACTATGGTTTCAGCTACTCGGAAGACTGAGGTAGAAGGATTGCCTGAGCCCAGCAGGTCGAGGCTGTGGTGGCCGTGAATATGCCACTGCACTCCAGCTGGGGCAACAGAGTGAAACTCCTTTTCAAAAAAAAAAAAGATATGGGACTTAATTCCAGAGGACCTGCTGAATGGTAATAGGCACCATACATTCTCCTGGCATCAGACTCCTCCAGTCTATGTCAAGCATCTTGCCCTACCCAGATTAGAGGGCTCTGGGTGAGGAGCCAATACCAAACCTCCGCCCTCTCTGGCATGCCTCCAGCAGCCTCGAGAACACTGCATGCCTATGAGTGTGACTTAAACACCACGAACTGACTGGCTCCATGTTTCCATCCAACACCATTACTGAGGCAAAAGGATTCAGCACTCATGGTCATTAGTGGGATGAGGTGATCTCAGAGGTAGGGCAGATCTCAGCTGCTTTGAAACACAAAAAGACGTTCTCCAGAGCTTTTACGCAGGCAGGCCTTGTGGATGACGGTGTCAAAAGGAGCAGCAAAGTCTTACACGGGGCGTTATCAGTCTGTGACAGTCCAGGTAGGTGTCCTCAGTTCCTCCTCCCACGTCACACCCCCTTACTTCAATTCATCACAACAAAGTTCTTGGATTGGCTGAATGTCTTGGAAAACCTCCTGTCACCATGATGAGTAAGCAAACTAAATATAAACAAACGTCATTTAAATTAGTTGTAAGCTGAGCTCATGAGAGTGAGTACCGGCAGGAAGTCTTGTTGTGTTGATGGGTTGTTCTGGAGCTCGTCAGCACCTGCTCCACTCCCTGCTGCCCTCCCTTCCTGCGTCTGTGGTCCTCTGACTCCCATGTCTCAGGCTCCAAGACAGAGGAGATTTAGGGGGCCCCTGAGCAAGGAGCTTCAGCAACACGGCAGCCCGGCTGCTGGTCCCTGTGTCACAGACACCTGGATTTCTTTGCCTGGGTCTCTGTCCTGGTAACCTGCCTGGCCTCCAGACCTCTTAGGACAGGTGAATGCTGTCTGGGTCTCTGGCAAGTGCCATCTCCTACCTTCCCCGTTCATGTGTGCTGTCCCTGGTGAGGACTTTCC
Organism: Tarsius wallacei; assembly: GCA_963574415.1. Classification (NCBI taxonomy): domain Eukaryota; kingdom Metazoa; phylum Chordata; class Mammalia; order Primates; family Tarsiidae; genus Tarsius; species Tarsius wallacei. Next base: position 31,808 of record CAUYQG010148713.1, read on the forward strand.
TGCCATTTCTTGTAGGCTTTCCAGGGCAAATGATAATACCCAGAATTTGTCTCTGCTTTTAGTCTTGATCCTGACTGAATAAAAGCAAAAATAGGATAATTACACCATAGCTGAACAACAGAATCCAGCTGCATGGCTGACATCATGGTCTATCATGTTTTATGTCCAATCATACTTTCTGCCAATGCATCCCATCCCTGCTCCAGGAAGTTGGGATGTTGATGAGACAGGAGTAAATTAAACTGAAATGTTGAGAAAGACACATTCCCAGAGGCCACCTGTTCCCCTAGAACCACAGATATCCTCTCTGGTTTCCACCAGCCACGTGCCCATTGGGCACATCTAGCTGCAGGTTCTTGACCCTTTCAACCCGCCCCATTTAGCTGGAGTTAATTGCTCCATACTCAATCACGTCATAAGAAAAACCAGAGGTGACTGCTACCAGAGTTCAAAAGCCAGCCTTTCCTAATTTGCTGTATGAATACATTTTACATGACATTTAGGAAAATGAGGCATAAGTGGCTCAAAATGAAGCTCAATCAGGTATAATTACTGTGTAATGAAAAGAATATAATTTAAAACTATTAAATAAAAAAAACTGTCCACATTTAAGAGTTAAAGATCTTCCATTAAGGATAAACCTTAAAACATAAGGGCTGTTGTGGCCTCGGGGTCTCACTTAAACCGCACCAAAGGTGAGTACAACTGAAAGTTCATCTTCAAATTTTATCAAACCCTTGACTTCATTAATATTTTTAATAGCTCATCTCTCTCATTTAGAGTTCTTCAGGCTTTGGACCTCTGAAGTTCTTTTTGTTTTGTTTCATTTTTTCACCTTGGGTCTTTGGAGACAGCAGTATTTTAATTATATGTAATAATCTTCCAGGTCCCATATTCTAGTCTCAGAAGCAGTCAACCATTTATCAACAAATGCTTAGACACAGCTATGCTTTCTATGATGAAGAAGAAGCCAGATACTATCCTGACACTCTAAGGGAAGAATCATCTCAAAATGTACAGGCTTGTGTGTGTGTGTGTATGTGGCCTGAAAAATTATGTGGGGAAAAAAGAAACGCTTTGACTCTCTGAGTGACTTTTGGAAATATGTTCACTGTGCATCACGTTTCACATCTTTATGAAGAGTGGCAAGCAATCCAACCTACAGAAGTGGAGCACAGAACCTGCCCAACATCCTCTCACTCCTCCCAGCCCTCAGTCTGCGGGAAGTGAGTTGTGGGAGGGTGAGCTTCCATGGAGGTCCCTCAAAACCAGGGAACAAACAGGCCCAAAGGACCATCATGGTATTAAAAGGCTGGAGGTGGAGCCAGAGCCAGGAGAGTCAACCAGAGGGGCTGTGCCCAGGACGGAGAAAACAGGAAGGGAAATGGACTTCAGAATACGGGATGTGAAAGGTGAAACCCCATGAGAACATTCCCAGGGCCAGGGCAGGAAGCAAGATCCCAGGCCTTCTGGTCTCCCCACCCTGCTTTTCGGATGAGTTCTGCAATTTTATGTGCCACAAAATGTTGCTTTGAATCTGGCAGTATCAGGGGTTTAGATGACTTCCCCCTCAGGTAATGATGTAACAGCTCACTGGCAGACACCTGGCTGGTACTCGGTTGAGGATAGCGATGAACACCCAAACCATACTCTTGCATCAGATTTTGTTCTGCCTACTTACCTGATACTTAGCAGTCAGCAGCCCTACTTAACCAGATGCAGCATAGCATTGTGGTTAAGAGTAAGGAGCCATATTGTATGGGTTCAAATTCCGGCTCTGCCACTTACTAGTTGCGTGACCTTGGGCAAATTACTTAATCACCTATGACTCCGCTTGCCAATATGTAAAACAAGGATAATAATAGCTAGCATCTATTCCACAGTGTTGTTGTGAAGATTGCATGAGTTAATACATGTGACGATCCCACAACAAGGTCTGGAACATAGTAAGCACTCAATAAATGCCAGCTATTATTGTTGTTCTTTCCACTGTCCTAGTTCAGGGTCCTGGCCTTTGGAATCTTCCCCCTAAGTTTTACCAAATTCCTACACACATTTCCTTACCTTTGTAGACCAGAAGTCCTTATTCTCTCACCGTAGCTTACAAGAGCCCTAGAGTTCCTATCAAGAAAAGCCTGGTCACTTTACAAAACACCAACCCATCTCATAAACTATGAAACAAAAATAAAAGTGATAAGTTGGGTCTCATCAAAATTAAAATATTCAAAGGACACTTTTAAGAACATGAGAATTTGAGTCACGCATTGTGAGAAACAATATCACAGCACGGGTATCTGACAAAGGACTTGTGTACAAAATATATAATGAACTCTTACAACTCAGTAACAAAAAGATAACTTTTAAAAATGGGCAAAATATTTAAACAGGCATTTCACAGTAAATATATACATAGCTAATAAGCAAATGAACAGAGCTCAACATCATTAGTTGACATGAAAATGTAAATTAATTAAACCACATCGAGAGACTCTCTCTCAATACCCTCTAGGATGACAGAAATAAAAAAGATGGACAACACCAAATGTGGCAAGGACACAGAACAATTGGAACTTTTACTCACTGAGTGTAAAATGGTATGGCAGCATTGGAAAAGAGCTTAGCAGTTTCTTACAAAGTTAGACATAAACGTACCATACAACCTCACAATTCCACCATCAGTATTCTACTCAAGAGAAATAAAATATGTCCACACAGAAAAGTTTACTCAAATTTTCATAGCAACCTTATCAATAATGGCCCAAAGCTGGAAGTAATCCAAATGTCCATCAACAGGAGAATGGATAAACAAAATGGTACCTCCATACACGGAATACTAATCAACAGTAAAAAGGAACGAACTACCATTACATGCAACAACATGGATACATTTTTAAAACACTATGCTAAGTGAAAGAAGCCAGACACAAAAAAAGCTCCATACCACAATATGCAATTCTTGAATAGACAAAACTAATCTTATAATGGCAGAGAAAGCAAATCAGTGGTTTCCTGGAGCTGGGGTGAGGGAATTGACCACACAGGGGAATGAGGGAACTTTTTGAGGTGATGGAAATAATCTGTATCTTGATTGTGCTGGCTGGTAGTTACCCAGGGGGTTTACACTTGTAAAAACTGAACTGAAAAAACTACATCAAATGGTTCACTTAAAATGGGTGTATTTGGTTGTATACAAATTTTACTTCAACAAAATTGATTTTTAAAAACAACCAGCCCATTTCTTTAGCAACAGAAAAATTAGTTGTCCACGCTTGATGTAGCAGGAGGTAGGATAGTTAGGTGTAAGAGAGAAAGTCAGTTGGTTCTTTTTACAATCGATTTTATTTATTAGACAGTTTAGGTTCACAGCGAAACTAAGAAGGTACAGAAATTTCCAATTTATTCCCTTCTCCCCTCCCCCACACAGCCTTCTCCAACATACACATCCCTCATCAGGATGGCACATTTGTCACATCTAATGAACCTATATTGATGCATCATTATCAGCCAAAATCCATAGTCTACATTAGTTCACTTTTGGTGTCCAACATTCTATGGGTTTGGACAAACGTGTAATGATAGGCAATCAATATTATAATTTTGGGGGGTTTTTTGAGTTGGAGTCTCACTCTGTTGCCAGGCTGGAGGGCAGTGGCATGCTCACAGCCACCATGGCCTCGACCTGCTGGGCTCAGGCGATCCTTCCGCCTCGGCCTTCCAAGTAAGCTGGAACTACAGACATGTGCCACCATGCCTGGCTAATTTTTTAATGAATTGTAGAGATGAGGCCTTGCCATGTTGCACAGGCTGGTCTCAAACCCATAAGCTCTTACCTCAGCCTCCCAAAGTGCTGGGATTACAGGCATGAGTCACTCCGCCAGGCTGCCATTATAATATTATACAGGATATTTTCACTGCCCTAAAAATCTTCCTATGCTTTATCTATTCATTCCTAATTCATCCTTCCTACTCCCTAATAAGCCCCGGCAACCACTGATCCTCTTACTAGCTCCATAGTTTTCTTTTTCTGGAAAGTCATATGGTAGGAATCATACTGTGTGTAGCCTTTTCAGATTGGCTTCTTTCACTTAGTAATATTTAGAGTTCCTTTTTGTTTTTCCATGGCTTGATAAATCATTTCTCTTTATTGCCAAATAATGTCAAATTTTCTAGACGTACCAAAGTTTATTTATCCATTCACCTACTAAAGGATATCTTGGTTGCTTCCAAGGTTTGTCAGTTATGGATAAAGCTGCCATAAACATTTGTGTGTGAGTTTTTGTGTGGACATAATTTTTAAACTCATTTGGGAATATGTCTAGGTGCATGACTGCTGGATCATATGATAAGTCATTGTTGGGATAACAAGAAATTGCCAAACTCTCTTCCAAAGTGTCTGAACCATTTTGCATTCCCATCAGCAATGGATGATAGTTCCTGATGCTCTGTTCTCCCCAGCATTTGATGTTATCGGTATTTTGAGTTTGAGCCTGTTCTAATAGATATCTCGTTGTGTTAGTTGGCAATTCCCTCAGGATCTCTAATGTTGAGCATCTTTTCATATATGTATTTGCCATCTGTATATCTACTTTGGTGAGGTGTCTGTTTGGGTATCTTGCTTGCTTTTTTTCTTTTTCTTTTTTGAGTTGAAGCCTCACTCCATTGCCCAGGCTGGAGTGCAGTGGCACGCTCATGGCCACCCTAGTGTCGACCTACTAGGCTCTGGTGATCCTTCCGCCTCAGCCTTCCAAGTAGCAAGAACTACAGGAGCGTGCTACCATACCTGGCTAATTTTTAAATTTATTGTAAAGATAGGGTCTTGCCATGTTGCCCAGGCTGGTCTCGAATCCACTGGCTCAGGTGATCCTCTCGCCTCGGCCTCCCAAAGTGCTGGGATTACAGGCTTGAGTCACCACGCCCAGCACTTGGTCATTTTTTAATCAGGTTGCTTATTCTTATGATTGAGTTTTAAGTTCTTTGTATATTTTGAGTAACAGCCCTTTATCAAACATTGACTTTTAAAAATATTTTCTCCCAGTCTGTGGCGGGTCTTCTCATTCACTTAAAACTATCTTTTACAGAGCAGAACTTTGAAAATTTGAATACAGTCCAGATTACCAATTATTGCTTTCATGGATTGTGCCTTTGGTGTTTTATATGAAAAGTCATCACCATACCCAATGTCACCTAGATTTTTCTCCTGTTGTCTTCTAAGAGCTCCATGGTTTTGCATTTTACATTTTTTTTTTTTTTTTTTTTGAGTTGGAATCTCACTCTGTTGCCCAGGCTGGAGTGCAGTGGCACACTCACAACCACCGCAGCCTCGACCAGCTAGACTCAGGCAATCCTTTCACCTCAGCCTTCCAAGTAGCTGGAACTACAGGTACGTGCCACCATGCCTAGCTAATTTTTTGATTTTTTGTCAAGACGTGGTCTTGCCCAGTTGTCCAGACTGGTCTTGAACCCCTGAGTGCAGGCAATCCTCTCACTTCCACCTCCCAAAGTGCTGGGATTACAGGTGTGAGCCACAGCACCCAGCTGCATTTTACATTTAAGTCTATGATCCATTTTCAGTTAATTTTTGTGGAGCATGTGAGGTCTTTGCTTAGATTCTTTTTTTTTTTTTTTTAATGTGGATATTAAATTGTTCTGGCACCATTTGTTGAAAAGAATATCTTTGCTCCATTGTATTACTTTGCTCCTTTGTCAAAGATTAGATGACTATATTAATTTGGGCCTATTTTGGGGCCCTCCTCTGTTCCATTGATCTCTTTGTCTATTCTTTCACCAATTCCATACTGTCTTGACTAGTGTCACTTTATAATTAGTCTTGAAATTGGGTAGTGTCGGTCCTTCAACTTTGTAATCTTTCAGTTTGGGTATTCTGGGTCTTTTGCCCATTGGGATTGCTTTGAAACTATAGATCAAGTTTTGAAGAACTGATACCTTGACAATATTGAGTCTTCCTGTCAATTAATATGACATATTTCTCCATGTATTTAGTTCTTTGATTTCTTTTATCAGAGTTTTGCAGTTTCTCTCATATAAATCTTGCACATATTTTGTTAGATTTACACCTAATTATTTCATTTTTGAAGTGCTAATGTAAATGGTATTGTGTTTTTAATTTTATATTGCATGTGTTCATTGCCAGCATATAGGAAAGTGATTAAGTTTTGTATCCTGAAACACTGATATAATCGTTTATTAGTTCCAGAAGGTTTTCTGTTGATTCTTTCATATTTTCTATGTAGAAAATCTGAAAACAAAGACAAACAAACAAAGATAGTTCTATTTCTTCCTTCTTAATCTGTACGTATTTCCTTTTAGAGTCTTATTGCATAAGCTAGGTCTTGCGGTACAATGTTGAAAGGAGTGGTGAGAGAGGACATCCTTACCTTGTACCTGAGCTTAGAAAGAAAGCTTCTAGCTTCTCACCATTAATGTGATGTTAGTTGTAGCAGAATTTTTATAGATGTTCTTTATCAAGTCAAGGATGTTCCTCTCTATTCCTAGTTTGCTGAGAGTTTTTATCATGACTGGGTGTTAGACTTTGTCAAATACTTTTCTGTTGTATGTATTGATATTATCATGTGATTTTTCTTTTTTACTCTGTTGATGTGATGGATTACATTAAGTGATTTTTGAATGTTGAACCAAGCTTCCATACCTTGGATAATTCCATTTGCTTGTGGTATATAATTATTTTTACACATTGTTGGATTTGATTTGCTAACATTTTGTTGAGTATTTTTGCATTAACATTCATGGGTCTGTGGTTGTTTTTTGTTTTGTTTTGTTTTGTTTTTATGTGATGTCTTTGTCTGATTTTGATATTAGGGTAATACTGACCTCACAGAATGAGCTAGGAAGTATCTTCTAAAAAAGTTTATAAAGGATTTGTGTAATTTCTTCCTTAAATGTTTGGTAGAATTCACCAGTGAACCCATCTAGACCTGATGCTTTCAGTTACAGAAAGTTATTAATTATTGATTCAATTTCTTCCATAGATACAAGCCCATTCATATTGTCTATTTCTCATTGTTTGAGTTTTGACAGATTGTATCTTTCAGGGCATTTGTCCATTTCATCTAGGTTATCAAATTTTGGGGTACAGAATTGTTTATAATATTCCTGTATTAATCTCTTAATGCCTATGTGATCTGGAATGATATCCCCTTTTTCACTTCTGATATTAGCAATTTATCTTCTATATTTTTTTCTTAGTAGCCTGGCTAGAGGTTTATTAATTGCATTGATTTTTTTCAAAGAACTGACTTTTGATTAACTTTCTCTATTGATCTCCTGCTTTCAATTTTATTAATTTCTACTCTAATTTGTATTTTTTTTTCTGCTGTTTATTTTGGGCTTAATAGTTTTTTTTATCTTACTTTATTCCCTCTACGATGCTCTTCCTTTCTTTATGTAGATTCAAGTTTCTGACCCACATCATGTTCTTTTTCTCTGAAGAACTTCTTATGACATTTCTTGCAAGGAATGTCTACTACTAATAAATTTCCATAATTATCTTTTGTCTGAGAAAGTCTTTAGCCTTCACTTTTGAAACAGCTTCATAGGGTGTAGTGCTCTAGGTTGATCCTTTTGGGTTTTTTTCTCAAACTCCAAATATTTCACTTCACTCTCTTCTTGTTTGCATGCTTTCTGAAAAAAAGCTGGGTGTTATACTTTTGCTCTTCTTATAGTTAAGGTGCTTTTTACCTCTGGCTTCTCTCAAGATTTTTTCCTTATCATTGATTTTCTGCAGTTTGAGTATGATGTGCCTAGATTTACATTTGGGGGTTTTAATCCTGCTTAATTTTCTCTGAGCTTCCAGGATCCATACTTTTGTATCTGATATTAATTTGGGGAAATTCTTAGTCATTGATTGCTTCAAATATTTCTTCTGTTCCTTTTCTTCTTCTTCTTCTGGTATCCTCATCACAGATATATGATGCCTTTTATAGTTGTCCCAACAGTTCTTGAATATACAGTTACTTTATCTCAGTCTTTTTTCTCTTTGCTTTTCCACTTTGGAAGTTTCTATCGACATATCTTTAAGATCAAAGATTATTTTCTCAGCCACATCCAGACTACTACTGAGCCTGTCAAATGCATTCTTCAGTTTTGTTACAATGTTTCTTATCTCTAGCATGTTTTCATTGTTTCTTAGAATTACCATCTCTCTGCATTGCCAGTCTGCTCTTGAATACTGTCTACTTTATCTGCTTTATCCGTTAGATCCCATAGCGTATTAATCATAGTTGTTTTAAATTCCTGGTCTGATCGTTCCAGTCCCTATTGTATCTGAGTCTGGTTCTGATGCTTGTTCTGTCTCTTTGAACTGTGTTTTTGGTCTTTTAGTAAGTCTTCTGATTTTTTCTTGATAGTTGGACATGCTGTAACTGGGTTAAAGACATTGGGTAAACAGGCCTTTAGTGATGTGGGAGTAAGGTGTAGGGGGCGAGGAAGCATTCTATAGTCCTATGACTGGGTCTCAGTCTTTTAGTGAGCCTGTGCCCCTGAGCTGTAAACTTCACACGTGCTTCTCAGGTTTTTTTTCCCCACCTGCATGGGACAGGACAACCATAGTAGGCTGAAGTTAGACATTTCCCTTCTCCAAGACGGAAGGCTGAGAGTTGGGTATTTTCCTTTCCCCTGATTCTAGACTGATAAAATCTCAGCAGTTCAGACACTGGTAAAATAGTTTCTCTGAGTGTCCGCCTTGTTAAAAACAGAATGCTCTTCTGTATTTCAAAATGTCTCATTTCCCCTCCCCCTGCCAGAAGCATGAGGGGATTTTTCCTGATATTCACCATGAAAACCTGTTAGAGCTCTTGGAGGTAAAACTCACAAAAGTGTGGGAACCCCTGGTGACTGAGTCATCCACTTGGAGTCTCCAGCAATACTTGAATTACAGTTTAGATTTTACCACCCTGGTACTGGATCCTGTGGAAATTTCTACTATAGTAAGTTGTGATTCTCTGCATTTGTCTCTCTCTCTAATTTTGGGGGCAGTGGTTTGTTCTGTGACCTCACTTTTATATCAGAACAAAGAAGAGTTGTTAATTTTTTAGTTTGTTCAGCTTTTTACTTGTTAGAACAGAGTGCTGACTTCCAAGCTCCATACACGTCGGACTGGAAACCAGAAGTCAGGAGTCAGGTTTTTCTTTCTTTCCTTCTTTCTTTCTTTCTTTTTTTCTTTCTTTCTTTCTTTTTCTTTTCTTTTTTGAGTTGGGGTCTCACTCTATCCAGGCTGGAGTGCAGTGGCATAATCACAGCTCACCACAGCCTTGACCTCCTGGGCTCAGGCAATCACTCCACCTCAGCCACCCAAGTAGCTGGGTCTACATGTGTGTGCAAAAAAATAATTCTTTTTTTGTATTTTTTGTAGAGATGAGGTCTCGCTGTGTTGCCCAGGCTGGCCTCGAACTCCTAGGTTCAAGCAATCCTCTTACCTTGGCTTTCACACCTCTGCCGGCATCCCTGAGACCCCTGGGAAAATAGGCTGGGCTTAGGAGCTGGACCTGCGGCTCCTTCAGGGCCTGCTTCTCTGGTAGGGGAAGAGCTGATGACACAGGAGAAACTCGGGTCATCTGGACCAAGAATCCTACCCCCCACATCTGTGTGCTCAGAGCCAGAGGCTGCTGCTGCAGGCCCAGGTTTAAACGATGCTGCCACAGCCTCCGCTCCTCCCTCCCAGCACTTCACATTTAACCCACCACCAAGCCGTGTCAATTCCAACTGCAAACAAATTTCAGATTCATCTACTTTCCTTGATCCCTCCTGGCCCAATCCCAGCCCAAGGCACTTTACATCTTTGCACCCATCTTCCTATCCTCATTTCTGTCCTCCCTATAATTATCCACAGCAGCCAAGTGGTCCTTTTTTTTTTGAGTCAGGGTTTAACTCTGTTGTAGCCCACATCACAGATGATCACAGCTCACAGCAACCTCAACCTGCTGGGCTCAGGCAATCCTTCCACCTCAGCCTTCCAAGGAGCTGAGACTACAGGCATGCACCACCACACCTGGCTAATTTTTTGTAGAGATAAGATTTTGCTATGCTGCCTAGGCTGGTCTCAAACTCCTGGGTTCAAGCGATTCTCTCCTCTCGGCCTCCCAAAGTGCTGGGATTATAGGTATGAGCCACCACACCTGGCTAGATGGTCCTTTTTAAAAGTAGATTAGATTATATAACTTCCTGCTTAAAACCCTTCAAAGCTTTTTCATTACTTTAAGGGAGAATTATATTTACATAGTACCCTGTAATTTGTTTCTTCATATAACATGTCATATTTTTCAATTATATGTTTATTTGTGCGATTATTGGTTACATGTCTGTTGCCCTAATTACACTTCATAAAGGCAGCTACTGTGTTTGATTTGCTCATTGCAGGATTCTACATGCCTGGAATGGCGCCTGGTAGTTAAGAGGCCTATGTAGGTATTCTTTGAGTAGATGGATGAATGCATGAAGGTGCATTTTACTATTAGATTTTATTATTATTTAGGTATGGTAAGACCAACAGGTCAGGAGATGACTGCCATTGGAAAGATATTTTGTTATGCTCACAGATCCCGAAGGAAGGGGTAACGCCATACCACGGGGGGCACGCAGAAAAGCACTGGAGCCAATCAGGAGATGGAAGGAGCAAGAAAAAGTGTGAGTAAGCCTTTGTTGTGGTTTCAGCAGGAAGGAACAAGGGAGGCAGGGTAAGTGGGGTTGGAATCGACTATGTTGAATAATTAAAAGGAACTCTAAACCAGGCTCATGCCTGTAATCCCAACACTTTGGGAGACCGAAGCGAGAGGACGGCCAGAGTTCAGGGGTTCAAGACCAGCCTGAGCAATTTAGCAAGACCTCGTCTCTGCAATAAGTAAAAAAGAATTAGCAGGGCATTGTGGTACTTGCCTGTAGTTCCAGCTACTAGGGAGGATGAGGCGGAAGGATCGCCTGAACCCAGCAGGTCGAGGCTGTGGTAGCCGTGCCACTGCACTCCAGCCTGGATGACAGAGTGAGACTCCGAATCAAAAAACAAAAACAAAAAAAAACATAGGGATTGTCCTCAGTTGTCTGGTACCTGGCCCTGGGGTGATTAAGGCAGGGAGTTTGAGAGTCCAGTGAAGGAGTTGGATGGGGTAGGAAAGGAGCTCTGGACTGGTTGATTTGCATTTGAACAACCCCAGAGGGTAGTCACTCCAGAGTCTGCCAGGCTTCAGATGTCAAAGCATCAGAAAGCAGAAATAGTCATCAAATATCATCAGAGATATGCAAATCAAAACTACAATGAGATTCCACCTAACTCCAGTAAGGATGGCTACCATTAATAAGTCAAAAAACAACACTTGCTGGCACGGCTGGGGAGAAAAGGGAACACTTCTATGCTGTTGGTGGGAATGCAAGCTAGTTCAACCTCTGTGGAGAGCTATGTGGTGATTTCTAAAAGTTGAACTAAAAATTGAGCTCCCATACGCTTCAGCAATCCCTGTCCTGGGAGTATACCTGGAGGAACATAAATCACTCTACTAAAAAGTCACTTGTGCATGCATGTTTATTGCCACACTATTCACAATAGCAAAAGCATGGAACCAACCCTGTTGCCCATCAAAAGTGGACTGGATAAAGAAAATGTGGTACATACACATGATGGAATATTATGTAGCCATAAAGAGGAACAAAATCATGCCCTTCGCAGCAACTTGGATGCAGTTGGAGACCATCATACTAAGTGAACTGTCACAGAAACAAAGAACTGGATACTGCATGTTCTCACTCATAAGTGGGCCCTGAACACTAGTCACAGTAGCACAACAGTGGGATTAGCAGTCACTGGGTACCGCTAGGGAAGGTACTCAAGCCTAAATGACAGAATGAGACTGTGACTCAAAAAAAAGAAGAAAGTGGTGGTACATTTACACAATGGAATATTATGCAGCCATAAAGGACAGAATTATCAACTTTGCAGCAACTTGGATGAACTTAGAGTCTATAATACTCAGTGATCTGTCACAGAAACAAAGAACTGAGTACCACATATTCTCACTCATAAGCAGATCCTGAACAATTATCATAATACTTTAAGAAAGGGATTGGCAGCCGGGCTCAGTGGCTCAGCCTGTAATCCCACGCTTTGGGAGGCTGAGGTGAGTGGATTGCCTGAGCCCGCGGGTTCGAGACCCGCCTGGGCAACTTGGTGAGACCTCATCTCTACAATAAATCAAAAAATCAGCCAGGCATGGTAGTGCGTGCCTGTAATTCCGGCTACTTGGAAGGCTGAGACGGAAGGATCGCCGGAGCCCAGTGGGTCGAGGCTGCAGTGGCCGGAAGTGGCCACTGCACTCCAGTCTGGGTGACAGAGTAAGACTCCAACTCAAAAAAAAAAAAAAAAAAAAAAGAAAGGTATTGGCAATAGTGGGAAACTGCCTGGGGAGGGGGCACCTCATCAATAAGAGTACCTGATCTCAAACCAGGCAAAGCAGGGACCAAAGTGAGGCCCAAACTTTACCTGTACAATGACTATTTGTATACCTAACCCTGAATTGTACCCCACATCTTTAAAATAAAAATTTGGAAGAAAGAAAGAAAAGAAAAGAAAAGAAAAAATACAGAAATAAAAAACATGATCACTACTAGGGGCAAGACCCAGTATTTAATTCATACAAATTCTCCAGGGGATTGGTCCTTCAGTTATTAATACACAAAAAAACCACACCCAGGCATGGGACTACAGATTCAGAGAAAGCAGCCACTGGGCCAGAGTTGTTGAAAGAGGTGTTCAAGGTGTAGCTCTCAACTTTTTTTCCGGGAGCAGAATGAATACTTGCTTCCTTTCTACCAGGGGTATTAGGAAGAGTAACCACCTCCCCTCCTGGAAGCTGGTGAAACTCCCAGCACGGCTGGGCTTCTATTTCAAAAAGAAGACAGCCACTCTGCCTAAACCAGATCAGTGACACAATCCTAGTCCTGGCAGAGGGCAGCAGGTCAGTTTGTGCTCAGAGTGTGCTTCTCTGAAGGCCCCTGAGTTACTTAGCAGGAAGAACCCAGGTACAGGCATACATATTTCTCCCAGGCGTGGGATGTTTGTCACAGTTCTAGGTTGCAGACCTCAGCTAGTTCACCCCAGCTAGTTCAAACAGAGGGGTATTTATTTAAGTTTTATTTATTTATTTTAGTTGGAGTCTCACTCCTTTGCTCAGGCTGGAGTGCAGTGGCACGCATGCTCACGGCCATCCCAGTGTCGACCTGCCGGGCTCAGGTGATCCTTCCGCCTCAGCCTTCTAAGTAGCTGGAACTACAGACACATGCTACCATGCCCAGCTATTTTTTATTTTATTTTATTGTAGAGATGAGAGCTCACCAAGTTGCCCGGGCTGGTCTCGAACCTGCGGGCTCAGGCAATCCACTCGCCTTGGCCTCCCAAAGGGCTGGGATTACAGACTGAGCCACCGAGCCAGGCCTATTAAAGTTTTAAAGTAAGATCATAGAATCATTGGTGTCACTAAAGAAACAGACACTGGAATGAGCCTTCCGGAAGGACTCCCACAACCACAACACAGAACTGTGCAGCCAAGGGACCCCTGCTTCTGCATGATCAAGAAGCTTCAGAAGTAGGAAGCTGCTGTCCCAGCCACCTCCAGGAAGCCTCCTTCCATATCAGGAAACCACTGGCAACCTCCTGTTTCATGTAGCTGTCCCTGTCATGTTTCACTTTCTACAAAATTCAGCATCACACGCAAGCACATCTGGCTGGTAGAAAGTAATTCACATCCTATTCTCTAGCTACCAGAGAGTATGGAAAATGCCATTTTTTTGAGTGTGTGTGAGGATGTGTATGTGTATGGGGGCGGGGGGGAGAGAGAAATGTAAATAAAATCATTGAAAATCACCATAGAATTGATTGGAATGGGTGTGAGTTTACCAATCCATGTGTCCACCACACATGGTTTAGTGTCTTTCACTGGGTCTGGTGTGTCTTTAAAGGACCACAACATGTTTAATTTTTTTAAAAATTGTGAATTACTGAACAAAATTCTGTCCCTAATTCTCAGCTGTGGCTCTGGTCCCCATGGTCCAACTTTCCAGATGTTCAAGGCCCACCTGCCTGGGTGTTTAAATGTCACTGTGTTCCTACTCCTGTTGACATACACCCATGGCTTCTTAGAACACAGAAGTTTGTCCAAACTTCAACTAGAGATTGGCAGGTTGCAGCCATTTTATCTAGAACATAATAATATTTCCAGCAGCCGGGCTCAGTGGTTCAGCTTGTAATCACAGCACTTTAGAGGCCAAGGCGAGTGGATGGCCTGAGCCCGCTGGTTTAAGACCAGCCCGGGAAACTTGGTGAGACCTTGTCTCTCCAATAAATCAAAAATCAGCTGGGCATGGTAGCGTGTGCCTGTAGTTCCGGCTTCTTGGAACGCTGAGGCAGAAGGATCGCTGGAGCCCAGCCCAGCAGTTCGACACTGTGGTGGCCATGAGTGTGACACTGCAATCCAGCCTGGGTGACAGAGTGAGACTCCAATTCAAAATAATAATAATAATAATAATAATAACAATAATAGTAACATTTCCCAGCTAGAGCAATTATTACTGTCTGCTAGGCCAGCTCAGGAATCTTAGCAACTGGCCTTGACTTTCTCTGTCCCCTTAAGTTTATTAAACAGCTCTTGTAACCTGTAAGAATCACAGGTAGGGAATACCTTGTTAATATAGATAAAGGCTTAGGATTTATAATCAAGAGCCCTGAGTTCAAATTCTGATTCTCCCAAGATTTGTATGTGTGATTTTGGTCAAGTCATTTAACTTCTGGAAATATTAATTTTCTCATCTCTAAAACAGATCTGACACCAACTACTTCCTAAACTACTTCCTAAAGCTGTTGAGAAAAGCAAGTGAGGTAATGTATATAAAAATGTTGTGTAAACTGAAAAACTATTGGCCTGAGCTAGCAAGCAGGTGCCATTTCATGAGCTAAGTCTCATGGATTGAGAGTTAGGGCAGCCTAGAGAAAACAGGCTCCGTTGGGAAGAATTTGGAGGCTATATCTGGGTTCGTTGGGGAAAAGTGCAATTGCTGGGTAGAAACAGGCATTTTCAACAACCAGGGGCTGTTGGGGTTGGAAGGGCACTGTTAAGGAGGGTGTCACAAATGTCACATAATTGACATCATCACTCTGGAAAAGTAGGTGTTGTAATTATTATAATAACAGAAGTCACCTGGAGCAGCCTTCTGAAGACAAAGCTGTGTCATTATGGGCTAAAAGAGTGTGGTTAAAAGATACAAGTGACTTATTTTGCTGGACTAGGAGTTGTTTTCCCAAACAGCAAATTCCAAGCACGGCCCCGGTGAGCTAGGAATAGAGCTGAACATTTAGCTCCTTCTCTGTTTCCTTTGTGAATTCCTTCTTCTCTGCCATCTCTCAAGTGTCCAGACCAGGCCCTCTTCCATTGCCGTGATGTCAACTTGCAGAGCAATCCTATCCACTCACATGGTTTTATCCTCCATGGATGTCTCTGACCCAGATCTCACAAACTCTGTACCTGTACTTGGTCTGCATAAGACCAAGTGCCCAAGGCTGGGTGCAGTGGTTCACGCCTGGAATCCCAGCGCTTTGGGAGGCTAAGGCGAGAGGATTGCCTGAGTCCAGGGGTTCGAGACCAGGCGGGGCAACTTGGTGGAACCTCATCTCTACAATAGATTAAAAAATTAGCTTGGAATGGTGGTGCACATCCATAGTTCCAGCTATCTGGAAGGCTGAGGTGGATGGATTGCCTGAGTCCAGTGGGTTGAGGCTGCGGTGACTGTGATCATGCCCCTGCACGCTAGGCTGGGCCATTGAGTAAGACTCCAACTCAAAAAAAAAAAAAAAAAGCCTAGTTATAAGCAACTTAAATTTTGGTGAATTTAAGCAGAAAAAAACTATTTTAAAAGATATCAATAGTTCACAGAATCTCTGAAAGCACAGCTACACAATACAGCAAAGAACAATGCCACAGAACTGTCACCAGTGGGCGCAGACACAGATTCCTAGAGCAGTGACATCACTAACATTGAATTCTAGATGCTGCAGCTGGAACAGTTGCCCCACCAGCCTCGGAACACCAACCTAGGTAAATGCTGCTGCCGCCTCCCAGCATGGATTCTGTGTGAATGCTGATTCCTTGAGTCATTAGCTTCCAAGTTTAAGTCTGGGGAAGAAGGGTCTCAATGACAGACACTAGGTCACGTGTCCATGCCTTGGACTCAAGGAAGCCTGAGACAGTAAGAGTTGGGCATTTTCAGCTTCATGGTGGGAGACAGGCTCTGCTTATAAAGTCTAGAAGAGAGTTTAAATGCTGGATGGCACTTTCAGGTCAAGATGGCATGGCGGAGCCACAAGAGGGAAGGAGTCTGGTCCCCTAATCCACCTTGTCACCATGCTGATCCAGAACACAGGCATTGGTGTGTAAATGTGGAGCAAACAAAAATAAATTAGAACCTAAACTTATATTGTATTTAGTCAATTAAATGGTGGAGTTTATTTCTTAGGATAGCTAGTGTATTATCTTAATACCATAGTGGGCAAAAAATCATTTTAAATTTTCACTTTATTGCCTCAACAGATACTTCCTGTACCTCCAGAGTTGCTCTCTTTCGTCTGCAACCTCCCTATCCCTCAGTCAGAACACTGGGTGTCACCTTGTATTCCCTGCTCTGCTTCGCCTCTGACATTCAGCCAGAGACCAAGTCCTGCAGATTCCCTCTCATCAATTCCCTCCTCAACTTTCCCACCTTTACTGCCTTATCCCATTCACCAATTCTCACCTCTTTCCTTCCCTGACTACTGTATCAGCCTCCTAATTTGTCCCTGCCTTTACTCTTCCTCAGCTCCATTCCATCCATCCATTCATCCATCCATCCATCCATCCATCCAGCCAGCCAGCCAGCCATCCATCCATTCATCTATCCATTCATCCATCAACCCATCCATGCAACCATCTATTCAACTATTTCAATTTATATTTATTAAATATGTTACCATGTGCTAGGCAGTGTAAACACTATAACAAACGAGTCCCTGACAGAGATGATTGAGGAGACAAACACTAATGAAATAGTCTCACTAATAAATATATAATTACAGGTGCTATGAAAGAAAATTAGAGGTTGCTGTCAGACCATCATAATGGGGCCCTGAACAAGTCAAGGGGCCAGGGAAGCCTTCCCTAAGGAGATGACCTTTGAGCTGAGGTCTAAAGGATGGAGGTTACTTGGCCAAGGAGGCGGGGACTAAGATCTTCCAAGCAGAGGAAACAGTGATTGTGAAGGCTCTGAGTTAGGGAGGAGTAGGACCCATTTAGGAAGTCAAAGTCCAGTGTGGTAGAGGAACCAGTCTTTTTTATCATGGTATTCCCGGGATCTGGCAGAATACCTGGCACATAATTGGTGTTTCCGTAGTTTGTTGAAGGAGACAACAAATGAACGCATGAATGAATGAATGGGTGATGGAGACAGATGGACAAAGAGATGAAGCCTTAATTCATAGCACATCCTACTACCCCTGAGAAGTAGAGCTACAACCTCCTTGCTGTCTCCCTACTTCAGGTTTGCCTACCTCCAATCCCCAGCCCACCCTATGATGCCCCAGTTGCTAACACCATCATAGCACTTATCACACTGTGTGTAATTGACCAGTTGTTGTCTCCCTTCTTATCCATAATGAGCTCCACAGGAACTTGTCTTGTTTACCAATAGAGCCCCAACATCCAGCCCACTGCCTGCACAGAGGAAGCACTGCGTATAAATATTTAATGAATTGGTAGGCACAGGAGGCAAACACCCAGCATCAAAGTTGGTTGGGCAGGAGAGGGTGGAGTTGGGAGTGAGTAAAACACAGTCAGCTGCCAGCGTCAGACAGCATAGGAGAGGCCGAGCGCCAAATGGAGCATTTACATGCCAATGGCATTCGGCAGTCGCGTCTGGAGACAAGCCCAGAGCCTGCAGAGGTGTGCCAGGAAGCAGCTGCTGGGGACTCAGGGAGGAGCTGCAGGGTGGGCCCACGTCAATAGGAGATGGCATCCTTCTGGCTGCTCTGAAGGGCCTGCCTTACACCTGCCAGATCAAACTACGGCCTTCAAAAGGAGGCACCACACCCACACCTGACACTTCACTGCTTCTTGTACTGCATCATAACTCTGTATGTGTGTGTGCATATGTGTGTCTATATGTGCATATGTGTGTGTGTCAACCAAGTTCCCCTAATACACATGCACCCTTCGGAGGGATATGCTATTTCATTCATCCTTTTTTTGTTTTTTGTTTTGTTTTTTTGAGTCAGAGTCTCACTCTGTCACCCAGGCTGGTGTGCAGTGGCACGCTCACAGCAACCACAGCCTCAACCTCCTGGGCTCAGGTGGTCCTTCTGCCTCAGCCTTCCAAGCAGCTGGAATCACAGGCACATGCTACCATGCCCCACTAATTTTTTTATTTATTGTAGAGATGAGATCTCCCCAAGTTACCCAAGCTGGTCTTAACCCCTGGGCTCAGGCAATTCTCTCGCCTCCGCCTCCCAGAGTGTTGGGGTCACAGGCGTGAGCCACCACGCCTGGCTTGGGACATCCTGTTTCTGTTGGCCTCTGCATCCTGCCAGTGCCCAGCCCAGGGCCTAACACGTGGCAGGACCAAGTAAGTGTGTGTTGGAGGAGTGAGTGTCCGGCAGACGACGAGAGAGAGAGAGAGAGAGCACTGGACCTGGCAGCCAGACCAGCTGGAGGGGAGGTTCCTCAACAAACAGAATCTTGGCCAGGAAATCTAGCAACACGAGGCCCCGTGGACAACTGTGAGTTGTTGTCTGAATGTTTCCTGTTTGCTTGCTTGAAACCAGACTTCCTACAGTGTCTATTCTGGTCCTCTCACTTTGACTTACCTCCTTTCAAAATGATCAGTTTCGCCATTTCATTCTGCCCTTTTGGCTCCTACTTTCTGCAACTGTTGAATTGAATCTTCATGCATTTATCCATTCAACATTCTCCTGTTAGGTGCTAGACACTAAGTCACCACACTCAGGATTCTGTGAGAGCACAGGTGGGAAAGACAGTAAAATAATGCATGTTCACAAACTAGAGTGATAAGAGATCCACGCACCCAGGGGACATGGGGAGCAGACACTCAAACCACAGTGATGTATTATTTGATCATGGATGTTTTTCCTGAATTCATTTCCTCATATATGAGTGACTAATGAGCCATAATTGGAGGTATTTGGGTCAGGGATGCCACTAATTGTCTTCCAAACACCCAGCTGTGTGGTCCCTTGGAGCAACTGGGAACAAACGCCAGCCCCACAGCTTTCAGACTGCCAGAGATCACGCCTGGGGGCTCTGCCTTGGCACCAGCAATCACTCATTGGCACGTGGCCACTCCTCGCTCTCAGTTGCCCAAGGATCTTGATCCTTGGGCCTCGGCCTCTGTACTAGATGAGTGTCCCAAGACAGTGCTAAAATCGAACCAGCTCTGGGCAAACTGGGACAGTTGGTCACACTAAAGTTCGTGCCCTTTGCTGTACTTGCTGGTCCACACACATTCCAGGGGCAATAGAGGGAGAGGCGTTAACTGCCATGCAGAAGTATCTTCGCCTCAGCACCTGCGTCTCTGATCTGGCACCCTGCCAGCCCTGGTTCCTAAGATCCAGGCCACCCAAACCTCCTGCCTGCTGACTCAGACACACTGTGGCTGCTGAGTCAGTCCTGTTGGAGGCAGGACAGCCAGCCTCAAGCTCGCAAGAAGGGTGGAGGCCCTGCTGCTTGTGTTTATCGCTGGGTCCTTGGTAGCTAACACAGTGCTCTGTGGAGCAGGGGTTCAGTAACAAATGAGTTAAGAGTGGTCTTGGTCTCTCTATTCAGTGGGGTTCAGATGAAAGCCTCTGACTGAGACCATGTTCCCCCTTCTCCAAGACTTTGTTGCCACCAGACACAGGACACCAAGACCCCAGGGACCAGCTTAGAGAACCCATGTTGCCTGAAACTTAGCTCTCTCTCTCTCTCTCTCTCTCTCTCACTCTGTGAGGACTTTTTAAGGTTGCCCAGTTCCCTTTGGCCAATATCTGGTTGCCCCTGCCCTCTTTCACCCTGAAGTAGCCTTGCCTCCTGCCTGCCAGACTCCTATGGCCCAGTGCTGGAGTTCTACCTCCTGGGCAGCTCTCTAGTGTGTCTGTGTTGGCTGCTCTGTGATTCCCCTCCCCAACCCCCGCCCTGGTCTGCGATCCTTAGGTGAGGATCCTGTATCTGCATGCTAGCTTTTCTGAACCTCTAAGCTGGCAACTCCTGCACCCTCGGGGTCAGTTACAATTAGTCAGGTGATAGGTGAAAATGAGGCATCCAGAGAAGTGTCAATCTTTCGTCTTCTCTTTCCTAGTCAACACATTTGCCACCAGCTAGCACCAAGTCCCTGGAGAGCTGTGAGGCAGGCATACAACACAGGGCTATTTGTAGACGCACAACCTCAGAGCTGGAAGGAAATGTCTGGGTCACTGAGCCCACCCTCCGACCTGGGCAGGCAAGGTATCTCGCTGCATTCTGCTAAGAGATGGGCCTTTAGCCTGCCTTGATGGGCTTCTCTCTCCCTTGTTGGTTTGTGGCTCCTGATTGGGCCACGTCCACTATTGGGAAGTTTTCCCTCCATGTTTGTCTCTTCTAAGGAAATGACTCCCTTGGGTTGGGACGAGATCTCCCCCTAAGGATGTGACCTACCCCAGCTGTATCAGTCAGGATCCCAACAGGAGTTGCATTCAAATTAGGAAAACAGGAGGAAGATTTAGTTATGAAAGGACTATTTTTTTTGTTTTGTTTTGTTTTGTTTTTGTTTTTTGAGTTGGAGTCTCGCTCTGTCGCCCAGACTGGAGTGCAGTGGCCGCTCCCGGCCACCGCAGCCTCGACCCCGCTGGGCTCCGGCGATCCTTCCGCCTCAGCCTCCTGAGTAGCCGGAATTACAGGCACGCGCTACCATGCCCGGCTGATTTTTTTTTTTTATTTATTGTAGAGATGAGGTCTCACCAAGTTGCCCAGGCGGGTCTCGAACCCGCGGGCTCAGGCAATCCACTCACCTCAGCCTCCCAAAGGCGCGGGATTACAGGCTGAGCCACCGAGCCCGGCTTTTCTTTTTTTTTTTTTTTGATTTGGAGTCTCACTCTGTCACCCAGGCTGGAGTGCAATGGCACGTTCATGGCCACCCCAGCCTCAGCCTGCAGGGCTCACACCATCCTTCCGTCTCAGCCTCCCAAGTAGCTGGAACTACAGGCGCACACCATCATGCCCAGCTAATTTTTTGATTTATTGTAGAGACAAGGTCTCACCAAGTTGCTCAGACTAGTCTTGACCCCCGGGCTCAGGACTATTTACTGAGTTGTAGGTGGGTTATAGGCAAGTTTTGGGGACAGCACAGTGACCTGCCTGAGGCAGCAGTTGACTTCTTATTCCTCAGGCCTGAAGGACTAGGGGACAGGATGGGGGGTGTTAACTGGAACCTACCAAGTAGAGTAATGGACAGGAGCTGTCCATCAGAACCACCAGGCTTTTCAAATACACTCTCCACCTGCAGACACCTCACGATTGGAAGCTAGAAGCCAGTGCTAGGGTGGGGTCAGGAGCAGGAGCAGCGTTCCAGAGAGTTTCCTGGGGCAACTCAAGGAGTGCAGGCTGGTTACCAGGGCCTGCAAAGCAAAAAGCTGAATTTTGTCATCAGACTTGAAAGCTGAGTCTGGGGCTGAGAAAGAGTAAAGTTTGAGGGGTCAGGATCCAGGTGGTCACTGGCCTAGGGCAGAAAGCCTGGCAAAGCCCACATATCACCTGTGAGAGTCCTCACAAATAAGAGTCCTCGCAAAGTATGAGGAGCCTGGGGCCTATGTTGTTCCCCAAGATTTATTTGCTGCCTCAGACAGGGATCCATTGCTTTGTATAACTGAACTGAAGTTTGGCTGCTTGCCTGAGAGCCACACTAGAGAGACAAGGAAAACAGTTTCTCAAGAGCCAAGGAGTTGGCAAACTAATGTCTCAGAGACCATCTCAAGTCAGTACAAATTCAGGCTCTTTTTTATGTTAAGGGCAGGGGGAACAGGCGGGGGTTGGGACCAAGAGGTGACCGATGGCCACAGACATCTGGGTCCCAACGAAGTTTGGGAAGCTTCTTTGTCCTTGGTCAGGCCACAGTGTTCCTTTAAATCTTTAACAAAACAGAGCAAGCGCACATACTCCCCTTTTTCCCAGAGTTATTCTCAACAGCTGAGTACTTGTTGTTCCTAATTTATCTTCCCAGTGTTTCAAAATTATTCTAGCCAAGAGGCAAGCATGGGCAAAGGCCCCTTAAACAAAAATGGAGTTAGTTATGTTAGTTCTTTTGCTGTTTCATTGTTACACTTGAGTAACAGACCTCTGTTTCTTCTCCTCACCAGGGAGTTCTTTCTATTTGACTAGGCTCTTGCCCGTTTTTGTCAGCTCAGATGGGTGACCTTGATCAGCTGAAGTCTCTTCTTCAAGCCTGGGGCCTTTTTCTTGGGGTCCACCCATTGCCCAGTCGGTCTATGATCCAACCTTAATGCTTCTTCAACTATAAGGTGCATAAAAATCCTCCAGTAATCTTGTTAAAATGATAATGCATATGGTCCTGGTGGGCTTGGAGATGCTGTATCTCTAACCAGTGCTTGGATGATACTGATATTACCTGTCCACAGACTGCACTTTGAATAGCAAGGCTTTAGCCCAAAGGTTCTCAAATTTTGCTTGAAATCAAAACCATTTGGAGCATATGGTCAAAACACAAAGGCCCAGGCCCTTCTCTGCTTCAATAAGCTTGACAGCCCCCACAACGAAGAATTTAATGTAAGGTGACCAACTGTCCAATTTTTATAGGCCTGAGGGATTTACTGGGATGCAGGACTTTAGGTGCTAAAACTAGGGAAGTCCCAGGCAAAGGGGGGCAAGCTGGTCACCTCACTTCACCACCCCAGGGATATCAGACTTTAGTCCCCCTAGCAGTAAGCAGGATAAGCCAATCAGGAGCTGGAGGCCCCTGGGAAATCTCTCTCAGTGAGGTGTGATGTGGAGAGACCTCCAGCACAGGCACCTCTGTGTGCACCTGCTCTCCAAATTCAAGAACAGAAACGCAATGGCAGCTTGGAGGGGGACAGGAAGGAGCTCTGCAGGCCAGCCATGAGACCTGCCCTGGCCTGCACCCACTTCTGTAGCCATTGTCACCACCTGCCCCCAAGTTTCCTCATCTCAAAAAAGATTATCTTTGAGTGCAACCAATTACATATATTTTTAAGCTACACTTTCTTCTAGCACCAGAACTAATACTCATTCATAACAGTAGACTTGAAAAACTCAGAAAAGGAAGAGGAAATGTTCTTAACATCCAAATTTCCACTAATAATTATTTCCACAAATAAATCTTATTTTTCCCAGATTTTTCCCCCATGTACAAAGCTTTTGCTTACTGCCCACTAATGATTACCTGTACAATTTTATTAGATCTTTCTTTTTTTCATTTTTGGGTTTTAAAAAATTTTCTTGCCAGACAGTAAAATAGAAGATCATTGATAAAAATATGAAAACACATTTTTTAAAAAACCAGTAGTAATCATGACCTATAATCCCATTAATATGTTTGAAGTATAATATTCCCAACTATTTTCCTAGACATATATATGTGTGCATGTATATAAAAAATAGACATATATATATATGTTTGTATATACAAACGGTGCCAAAAACATGTATACACATTTTTAGAATGCCGTTTGCTCAAAAGATTAATCAAATGAATGCTGGCATCACCATGTGATAGGAAGGACAGCCAAAGAAAATGGTGGAAGCACAGTTGAGTGATTATCATACTAGACATTGTTACTATAATTTAATTCAACTTCGAAAAGTATACAGCTGGGTGTGGTGGCTCATGCCTGTAATCCCAGCACTTTGGGAGGCAGAGGCAAGAGGATTACCTGAGCCCAGGGGTTCAAGACCAGCCTGGGAAATTTGGTGAGATTGTCTCTCTACAATAAATAAAAAAAATTAGCCAGATGTGGTGGCGCACACCTGTAGTTTCAGCTACTTGGAAAGCTGAGATAGAAGGACCACCTGAGTCCAGCAGGTCGAAATTGCGGTGGCCATGAGTGTGCCACTGCACTCCAGCCTGGGTGTCAGAGTAAGACTTCTACTCAAAAAAGAGAAGTAATACCTAGATAACATCTTTTAACATGTATGTGTATTTTTTGGCATCCCCCTGTATATATGTCTAGAAAAATTAAATCACATATATAAGCATACATGTGTGTGTGTATATATATATATACATACATATAAACATAAACACACAATTTATATATTTGTTTATATATAATTTATTTTTATTATAAAATTAGTATACATTCATTATAAAAACTCAAACATTTTATAAATAAGCTTTCTCTTACCATTCAAACTCATCTCTCAGAGATAATAACCCCTATTTTCAATTTGGTTTCTATCTTTTTAGACATTTATTTCATATGCATGTAAACAAGCATCTACATTTTTAAACACAGATTTGATCTTAACATAATACTGTTCTGTGACTTGCCTTGTTCACTTAACATATTTTTGATATATTTCCATATTCATAGGACTTTTTCTCCAGCTTTATTCACTTAATTTTCAAAGATAGCTTATAGACTCTTTAAAAATGGAAATAGTCTACTGACTGGCTATAGTTGTTGGAAATCACTTTGGCATTTCTTTGTTACTCTTTATTTTAACTTATTTTTTAAATTATATGGGTACTATGTGGATATATTCACATTGTGAAATCATCATACTATTAAGAAGAAGGAGCAAAACGTCAGTTTGCCTTCCTCTCTTCCCACGTTTCTGTCCATCAATAGCCACCAGTGACAGTCTCTTTTCTATACATTTACATGTATGACATACTTACTTAATTGGAATCACATGGTACCCATTGTTCTGCAACTTGCTCTTTACACACCATAGAAATCTACAGGGCCTTCGCTAGCCTATTCAACGCCTTTGCCAAATTTAGAAAAAAGCACTCCATCCTCAAATGGAATAATTTTTAAGTTAGGATATTACTGCACAAACTGGTCAGTTCTGCCCAAAGCTGTTTTCCAGAGCATGGCCCGGGTTCACACCCACATTCTTACTCACTTAAACCCCAAACTCTCTGAATGCCAAGGTGCTTGGGCTTCCAGAGGGGGCCCTGTATAAAGAAGTCTATCTTCAGATGAGGAATCTGTATCAGATTTGGAGTTGGGCAGGAGGCAGGAACTGGGGCAGCAGGTGAACAGGAAAAGACTTCAGTGGGCTCCTAGAATACAAGTGGGACTGACTTTAACGACACACACACACACGTGTGCCATGAGGGTGGGCGCATGCTCTGCTGAGTGTGTGCATGGCTATGTGTGCCAGGTACTGAGGATCAGTAAGCTATAGTATCTCAATATGTGTCTAAGATGTCAATGAAGCTCCCTTGGTGGTGACTCCCTTGTGCAGTGAGCAACATGAACACCAGTAGGCAGCAGCCCTGGAGAAGGACTTGATAGTATTTAACAGCAGCAGAGCAGTTCCTAGGATGGCTGTATCACAATTTAGTTAGGTATACTTTTTTTGAAGAATATCTTCTTTCCTCCTTCCCATCATCTATCTGTCTGCCTGTTTGTTGTTATTATAAACAATGGTGTTAGGAATTTCTTTATACATGCTTCTTTGTGTATTTCTGTGGTCTAGACTACAAAAGGTGCAATTACTGAGAAGAGCTAGGTGCACTTAAATATTGAAAACTATTATATTCTGATATTTTTGAGCCCAAAACGGAATGATTGAGAGTCCCTGTGTCAGTGTGTCGTCTTTTCCAGTTTTAAGTATTATTAAAACAATGTTGGGCAACCCTCTTGCGTCCCCTCCCACTGTGAGAGCTTTTCTGTTCTCTCAATAAATCCTGCTTTAAAAAAACAAAACAAAACAAAACAATGTCCTCATTTTGAAGATAAGACATGGTACCTCACTGTTGTTTCACTTTGCACTTCTTAGCTTCCAAGCTAGGTTGTATATATTTACAACTTTGCTTGCCAACTACTTTTGGTGGCTTGATAATTATCAGTCTGTGTCCTAATTCATTTTTTTATTGCAAAAGACCATCTAATTTTAGCCATTGCCTGGATTAGATTACTAATCAGATAACACTTAAAACTATTGTTTACCGAGCATTTATTTTTGTGTCAGACATTGTGCTAAGTATTTTGCACAGACTATTTTTCACTTAATTAACTTAGCTAAGAAGATATTATTATCTCTGCTTTAAAGATAAGGGATTGAGGCTTAGAGAACTAAAACAACTTACCTTAGATCGCTTACCTGGTAAGTTGAAGGGGACACAATTTGAGCCCAGCCCTGACTACCCAGTACTCTAACCTATCAGTTGTATTGCCATAAGGGTCTCTTGTAACTTGAACACGTTGTGATTCATTAATTCATTCATTAATCAAACATTTATTGAGGGCCCACATTGGGTCAAACACATACTTGCCAGGTACCCAGGGCAGTGGTGGGGATGCTAGGTGCTGCCTATAAGCTCCACACACACACACTGCTGAATGGAGGCTGAGCTTTGAACTGATGAGGGATGAGGGGAGGGAGCTATTCCTGGAACGTGGAAAGAGTGGTGAGAAGGAAAAGACCACTGACAGGAGCTGTGGCTTTGGTAGAAGAATGTCACCAATCTTCTGCAACCCAACAGGGCTAGAACCAAGAATAAATACCCCAAACTGATGCTCCTCCTCCTGTCTCATTTCCTGCTGGTGCTTCTCATGCCAAAGGACGAAGACGTTCACTGAGGAAGTCCACACGGGTCAGCCTCTCAAGATACAGAGTTAGGGGAAAGAACATGAAAAAGTATACCTGGGGGTGGGGGGCAAACAGAAAACACCCAACAGGCCAGGAGCAGTGGCTCATGCCTGTAATCCCAGCACTTTGGAAGGTGGAGGTGGGAAGGTCACTTAAGCCTAGGAGTTCGAGACCAGATTGGGCAACATAGCGAGACCTTGTCTTTACACACGCAAAAAAATTAGCCAAGTGTGGTAGCACATGCCTGTAGTTCTAGCTACTAGGGAGGCTGAGACCAGAGGATCGCCTGAGCCCAGGAGTCCAAGACCAGTATAGGCAATATAGCAACACCTTGTTTCTACAAAAAATTTTTTAAAATTCACCGAGTGTGGAAGCATGTGTCCATAGTCCCAGCTACTCAGGAGGTTGAGGCAGGAGGATCACCTGAGCCCAGGAGGTTAAGGTTGTGGAGAGTCATGATACATGCCACTACACTACAGCCTGGGCAATAGAGTAAGACCCTGACTCAAAAATAAATTATAAATATATATATAATTGTTGTCATTTTTTGAAAAAGGACCAACATACGGTGATGTTAGAAATAATTAACACTCATTATTAGCAAAAGGTAAACAGACTCTGAAAGCTGCAACCAGCAAAAAGATGTTATTGGTGCCTATCCCCATACACAAAAATCAACTCTAAATAAATCAAAGACCTAAACATAAAACCTCAAACTATAAGAATCTTAGACAACCCAGGAGACACCCTTATGGAAATTGAAACTGGTAACCAATTCCTGATCAAAACCCCAAGTGCCCATGCCATAAGAGATAAGATAGACAAGTGGGAGCCCATAAAACTTACAAGCTTCTGTAAAGCCAAAGAAACCATCAAGAGAGCAGGGAGACAGCCCACAGACTGGGAAAAAATACTTGCCAACTGTATGTCTGACAAAGGCCTAACGTCTAGGATCTACATGGAACTCAAACGTGCTGAAAAGAAAAAAACAAACAGCCCCTTTACAAAGTGGGCAAAAATAAGAAGACATACGAGCAGCCAACAGATAACAAAAAATGCTCAGCCTAGCTAGTCATCAAAGAAATGCAAATTAAAATTACACTGAGATACTACCTAACTCCATCATCAATAACTCAAAAAATAACAGATGCTGGAGAGGATGTGGTGAAAAGGGAACACTTCTACATTGTTGGTGGGAGTGTAAATTAGTACAGCCTCTGTGGAAAACGGTGTGGTGACTCCTAAAAGTTCTAAAAATCTGACCCTGCAATCCTCCTACTGGGAATATACCCAGAAGAACTCAAATCACTCTATAAAAAAGATACCTGCACACGTATGTTTATCACAGCATTGTTCACAATAGCAAGAATATGGAACCAACCGTGCTGCCCATAAAAAGAGGACTGAATTTTTTAAAAAGTGGTACATATACACAATGGACTATTACGTAGCCATAAAGAAGAACAAAATCATGAACTTCGCAGCAACCTGGATGGACTTAGGGTCTATAATACTGAGTGATCTTTCACGGAAACAAAGATCTGAGTATCACATGTTTTCACTCATAAGCGAACCTTGAACAACCATTTTAACACTTTAAGAAAAGGATTGGCAGCTGTGGGAAACTATGGGGTGGGGGGGTGGGGAGGCAGGATTGGCAGTAGTGGGAATCTGCCTGGGGAAGGGGGAGCACACCTCATCAACAAGGGTAGCTGCATAATGAACATTTGCATACCCAACCCTGAATTGTACCCCATATCTTTAAAATAAAAAAATTAAAAGGCTAAAAAAAAATGTTATTGGTGATACAAGGACAGGAAGCTTGGAGATGACTGTCCTCTCAGCCTGGAAAGCCAAACATACTTGGGACTCTACCCTAACCTTAGAAATACAGATTTCTATTGTGAGACTCTGGGGACAAGAACTCAAGTAGAAGACAAAAAGCCTTCTGGGTTCTAGTGTGACTTCGAGAGCGATTTTGCTATTTGTGGCTGTGTGGTCTGGATTTGTGGCAAATCAACTGGCCTCTTTGTGTTTCAAGTTGTCTTCTATAGGGATAATAATACCTGCTAGGTCAACCTCAAAAAGCTGTTGGGAAAATCACCTGGTGCAGATGAATATATCCATAAGGTACAAAAAGCTGTTCAAATATTAGACACCCAAGAGAATCTAGAAAGATCTAGGCTAAAGGAACTAAAATTCTGAAAACACAAAAAAGAGGATCTAATGTAGTAAAAATTTAATTAAAAATTAAAGTGTGGGATCTTTACACAGAAAAGCTACCACTCAGAGGTAAGTTCCCTATCATATAGCTTCTGTATGAGACAACTATCACAGGAAAACATTCACTTCATGATTTTAGGAGAAGGGAGAAAATGTCACAATGAAACTATTAGTAAGAAACTCATTATGATAAAGTAGTATTTAAATCAATTAGAAGCCACAAAAAGTAAAATTGATCAATAAATGCAAGATTGTGCAAATTTAAAAAGAGAAGAAAAAATGATAATCCTCTGAACGCCAGTCAAGGAGCAAGAGTGATTACAATGAGAATGAAGACAAGGGATACATGAATAGGTCTAGCGTGGTTCTATGCCATGAGGATGACTAGCCTGGCCCTCACAATGCTGTTAGGATATCCTGCCTGGATGGGATCAGTGGGATGTCTCCTAAGAAGCTTTATGGGGCAGCATTTCCTACTCTGATTTGGCTACTGTATCGGGTGTTCGGTCTTGCATCTCGGACAGTTGATTTTGTCATCAGATCCATTTCTCATAGGCAGATTCACATTAGTCAGGTTCCTAAGACTGATGTGTAAACCCAGGCACCAATTTATAAATTAAAAATGAGAAATATCAGCTAGATGTGGTGGCTCATGTCCATAATCTCAGAAATTTGGGAGGCTGAGGTAGGAGGATTGCTTGAGCCCAGAAGTTCAAGACCAGCCTAGGCAACATAGCAAGCCCTCATCTCTACCAAAAAAAAAAAAAAAAAATCAAAAAATTAGCTGGGCATGGTGATGTATGCCTGTAGTCCCAGCTACTCGGGAGGCTGAGACAGAAAAATTGCCTGAGCCCAGGCGTCAAGGCTGCAGTGAGACAGGATTGTGCCAACTGCACTCCAGCCTGGGTGACAGAGACCTTGACTCAAAAACAAAAACAAACAGAAATATAACTGAGGCTGGAAAACAGCTCTATCATATTAAGGCACAACCAATGAAGTCTGTTAGATAAATTGAGCATTTAATGACCAAGTTAGCCTCACAGAGAATGTAAACTGGGTAAACATTTTCATTTTATGATAGGGATAACCTTGCCAGCTAGCCCGGTGTAGAGGAAAGCCAGCAGCTGAATTTACTTAACTCCTGGACAGTGTTGAGATGGGCACTGCTGATGATGGCATCTCTGAGTCCCTTTTGTGTCTGCTTCTTTGATGACCAAACCTTCCTTCTGGTTGACATAGGCTAGCTTCAGATACGTCAGTGCATTCAAAAGTCTAAGTGAACACTGGCAGTCCCAGGAGCACCACCCCACCCCCCTTCTCTTTTAGTTACAGAGCTCAAGGGCATGATCCACAGATAGATTATGGGGGGCACAGGAACTTTCTAAACAAGATGGGAAACTTTGCATATAGCTTTTGCAATGTTCTAAAGTGAGAATCTACAGGCTTCATCAGATCCTGAAAGAGGCCTACAAACTAAAAACAGCAAGTATGATCTTTAAATATCTCTACTATGATCTTTATGAGTTGGGTTTTCAGTTTAATTTTCAGCAGACAATTTAATACCCTAATCCTCCCCCCCCACTCCCTCCCCCTTTCTCCCAGGAGTTCAAGACTGACCTGAGCAACATGGAGAGACCTCATCTTTACGATAAAATAAAAAATCTCGCTGGGTGAGGTGATGTGCACCTGTAGTCCCAATTACTTTGAAGGCTGAGGTGGGAGGATCGCCTGAGCCCAGTAGGCCAAGTCTGTGGTGAACTGTGATGTGCCACTGCACTCCAGCCTGGGTGACAGAGCCCAACTCAAAAAAAAAAAAAAACTCACCATAGTTGTGCTAAGCATATTAGTAATGTAAGAAAAATTCAATATAAGTAAATCTATTAATATACTACTTTAAAATGGTAGATCAAGTATGAAAATGATCAACCTCACAGATGGGGAAAAGAGTCAGTCAATGCAATCAGTAGGCCCTTCTAACAAAAATTAATTACAACAATAGTACTTCTTTAGCATCATTTAACTATTTTTTTTTTCTTTAGTTGGAGTCTCACACTGTCACCCAGGCCAGAGTGCAGTAGCAGCACGCTCACGGTCACCCCAGTGTCAACCCACTGGGCTCAGGCAATCTTTCTGCCTCAACCTTCCAAGTAGTGGGAACTACAGGCACGTGCTACCACGCCCAGCTAATTTTTTGATTTATTGTAGAGATGAGGTCTCGCCAAGTTGCCCAGGCTCAGAACCTGTAGAGATGAGGTCTCGAACGCCTGGGCTCAGGCAATCCTCTCACCTCAGCCTCCCAAAGTGCTGGGATTACAGGCTTGAGTCACTGCGCCTGGCCCATCATTTAACATTTTAAAAAATTGTGATAAAATATACATAACCTAAAATTTACCATATCAACCACTTTCAAGTGCACAGTTCAGTGGCATCAAGCATATTCCCATTCTTATGTAACCATCACCACTATCTATCTCCACAACTCTTCACCTTTCAAAACAGAAACTCTGCATCCGCCAAACGGTAACTCCCATTCTCCCCTCCCCTCTGCTCCTGGCAACCACCATTCCATTTTCTGTCTCTAAGAATTTAACTACTCTTGGTCCTTTATCTAAATAGAGTCATGGAATGTTTGTCTTTCTGTGACTGGCTTATTTCACTTAGTGTGATGTCCCCAAAGTTCATCCACGTTGTAGCATGTGTCCAAATTCCCTCCCTTCTTAAGGTTGAATAATATCCTATTGTATGTATATACCATATTTTGTTTATGCATACATCTGTCGGTGAACACAAGTTGCTTCCACCTTTTGGCTACCGTGAACAATGTTGCTATAAAGACTGGTGTGCAACTACCTCTTTGAAACCCAGTTTTCAATTCTTTTGGTTATATACCCGGAAGTGTGATTGCTGAATCATATGGCAATTCTAGTTTAATTTCTTGTGGCTGTACGATTTAACACTCCCACCAACAGTACACAAGGGTTCCAATTTTTCCACATCCTTGCCAACACTTATTGTCTTGTTTTGTTTTTACAGTAGCCATCCTTACAATATTTGGAGGGGGGCTGTTGAAGTGTCACTCTGTCACACAGGCTGGAGTACAGTGGCACAATCATGGCTGCTGCAGCCTTTACCTTCTGAGTTCAAGCAGTTCTTTGGCCTCAGCCTTCCAAGTAGCTAGGACTACAAGCACATGCCACCATGCCTGGCTAATTTTGTTATTTGATTGTAGAGACAAGGTCTTCCCATGTTGCCCGTGCTGGTCTTGAACACCTGGGCTCAGGCAGTCCTCTTGCCTTGGCCTCCCAAAGTGCTGGGATTACAAGTGTGAGCCACTGCACCCGGCCAGAACATAATTTTTTAAAAAAGGTATTTATTCCTGCTGGGCACGGTGGCTCACACCTGTAATTACAGCACTTTGGGAGGCGGAGGCGAGAGGATTGCCTGAGTCCAGGGGTTCAAGACCAGCCTGGGCAACTTGGCGAGACCTCATCTCTACAATAAATCAAAAAATTAGCCGGGCATGGTGGTGCACACCTATAGTTACAGCTACTTGGAAGGCTGAGGAGGGAGGATTGCCTGAGCCTAGCAGGTCAAGGCTGTGGTGACCATGAATGTGCCACTGCACTCCGGCCTGTGCGACAGAGTGATACTCTACTCAAAAAAAAAAAAAAAAAAAGGTATTTATTCCAAATAAATCAACATTTGTCAGAAACTAGGTTACAAAGTAAAAGACATAAAACATAAATAAAAATATAAATATTTTAAAAGAAGAGGGAAAGCACTATTTTAGTTATGATTTTTGAAAAATTATTAAAAATATTTCTCACAGACCAGTAGTGGTTAGGTATAAAATAGATACATAGAATTAAATAGCATTATTATATATTATCAATGACTAGTTTGAAAACATAAGAAAAAAATGTCATCTACAGTATCAACAAACCATAAGTGAATTAACATAAAATATAATGTTCATGGGCATTTCTCTCTAATACTTCACTAAGCTACATTACATTAAGAAACCAAAAAAAGTTTGAGAAGTTTTTTTTTTTAACTGAATAAAAAGAAAAAAGACAGCAGATTTCTTAATGGACCATCCACATACTGTGAAGATGTAAATATTTCTCCCTGCTCCCCCAAATTGTTTTTGGCAAATGCAATTCCAATTAAAATCTTGGCAGGATATTTCCTAAACAACTGACAAAATTATTCTAGAGTTAACCTACAGGCATAAACAGATCAGCATTTCAAATAAAATTCAGAAGAAGAGCTATGGATAGTACAACTCCCAGCTTCAGTAGATGCTAAAACACATTATACAAGCAATGTGATTAAAATGTCACGGGTCTCGAGTAAAAACATGCTGTTGAGGTGAGAGAGGATTGCTTGAGCCCAGGAGTTTGAGACCAGCCTAGGCAACATAGCAAGACCTTGTCTGATAACAACCACCCGGCCCCCCCCCCCCCCCCCCACACCCCCCCCGCGGGGGGGAACCCCCCACGCCCCCCACGCCCACCCGCCGGGGGGGGGGGGGGAGGGTGGTGCCGGGGAGG
>CAUYQG010148714.1:0-11452 GCA_963574415.1 Tarsius wallacei
GTGCGTTACCATGCCCGACTAATTTTTTGATTTATTGTAGAGATGAGGTCTCGCCAAGTTGCCCAGGTGGGTCTCGAACCTGCGGGCTCAGGCAATCCACTCACCTCAGCCTCCCAAGGCACGGGATTACAGGCTGAGCCATCGAATCCGGCTATTCTGTAATTTTTAAGACATTGAGCAGCCATATTTGAGATTTTAGTGTGGTGAAATATAACGTGAGTGTATGCCTTAGGTTTTCTTTTTTTAATTTTAAAAACCAGCACCAAATGTCCTCACTAATAAATTATGTCAATCATTTAAATAATTTATACCAGTTCTCCTCAAATTCTTTTAAAAAATTAAAGATGGTTGAACATTTCTAACTCATTCTTTGAGGCAAATTTTTCTTCCTTGCCAAAACCAGAAAAAGACATTACAAGAAAAGAAAGTTACAGATCAATATCTCTGATAAATATTCATGCAACAATCCTTAACGAATATTAGCAAACAAATTTCAACAGTACATTAAAGTATTGTACACCATGACCAAGTAGTATTTATTTCTAGAATGTAAATTGATTCAACATAAACAAAATAAAGGAAATACAAAATTAAACAGAAAAAATAATCATCTCAATTGATGCAAACAAAACTTTTGGCAAATTTAATATACTATTATCATATTATTATAATGACAGTAAATAAACTAAGAATATAAGAAAAGTATCTTAAAGTAATAGAGGTTATATATGAAAAGCCCATAGCTAATGTCACAATTAAAGGTGAGAGGCTAAAATTTTTTTCTCAAAGATCAGGGATAAGGCAACAATGCCTATTTTTGCTACTTTTGCTTAACTTAGTACAGGAGGCCCTAGACAAGAAAAATAAATAAGAGCCATCTAACTTAGAAAGAGAAAATAATACTATATCTTCATTTATGATATGACTTTACGTGCAGAAAACCCTAAAGATTACATACTTACACTATGAGAACTAATAAACAAATTCAGTAAAGCTACAAAATAGAAAATCAGCACACAATATGTTGCATACCTATGCACTGACAATAGACCATCTAAACAGGAATTTAAGAAAACAACTTTAAAATGACATCATCAAAAAATAAAAGTATTTAAGAATTAACAAAACAAAGGAAGGGAAAGACTTCTTGTACTATGACAATTACAAAACACTGCTGAAATAAATTAAATAATACGGAGATAAATGGAAATACATTCATGTTAATTGGAATGGAAAATTTACTATTGTTAAGGATGTAAATTCTCCCCAAAGTAATACATAGATTAAATGTAATCCCTCTTAAAATCCCAATCATTATCATTGCAGAAATAAAAATACGCATTCTAAAATTTGTATGTAATCTGAGGGGACACAATAGCCAAATACAATTTTTAAAAAACTTTATTTTATTTTAGAGTTATAGGGTTCAAGTGAATATGTGCTACATAAGTAGGCTGTATGCTGGTGAAGTCTGGGTTTCTAACTGGCCCTCATTTTCCATGGTAGTGGACCAAGTACCCTTTGTATTGTCATGTGCTCCCCACCCTCCTTACACCCTCCCTCCCCTAGCAGTACCCAGTAATTGCCAATCCTACACTTGTGCTAATGTGACTATTATTCAGAGCCCACTTATGAGTGAGAACATGTGATATTCAGTTCTTTGTTTCTGTGATAGTTCCCTTAGTATGATGGTCTCCAACTGCATCCAAGTTGCTGTGAAGGCCGTGATTTTGTTCTAATGTATGGCTGCATAATATCCCATTGTTCATATGTACCACATTTCATTTATCCAGTCCACTTTCAATGGGCAATAGGGTTGGTTCCATGCTTTTGCTATTGTGAATATTGCAATAATAAACATGCATGTGCAGATGTCTTTTTGGTAGAGCAAATTATGTACTTCTGGGCATATTCCCGGGATAAGGATTGTTGGATTGAATTGGAACTCAATTTTTAGTTCTTTTAGCAATTGCCACAATGTTTTCCATAGAGGTTGGAATAGTTTACTTTCCGACCAACAGTGCTGCAATGTCACCTTTTCTCCACAGTCATACCAGTTATTGCTGTTTTTTGACTTATTCGTGATGGCCATCCTTATCAAAGTTAGGTAATTTTGATTTGCATTTCCCTGATGTTTATTGAACATTTTTTCATGTGTCCATTGACTACTTGCATGTCATCCTTAAGAGGAGTCTGTTCATGTCTTTTGTCCACTTTTTAATTTTTTTTTATTTTTTCTTTCCTTTCAGTTCATTTGAGCTCCTTGTAGATCGTGGATGTTAGACTTTTGTCATATGCATAGCAGCAAATTTTTTTTTTTTACCATTCTGTGGGATGTCTCTTTACTCTCTTGATAGTTTCTTTTGCTGTTGAAAAGCTTTTAAGTTTGAAAAGGGCCCATTTGTCTTAATTTTTGTTGCATTTGCCTTTGGGGATTCGATCATGAATTCATTACCTACTGTGATGTCCACAAGGGTGTTCCCTATGTTTTCTTCTAAAATTCTTATAGCTTGAGATTTTTTTTTAAATTTGAGATTCTACATTTGGGTCCTTGATCCATTTTGAGTTGATTTTGTATATGGTGATAGGTAGGAGTCTAGTATCATTCTTCTGCATGTAGCTAGCTGGTTTTCCCAGCACCATTTGCTAAATTTGGTTTCCTTTCCACATTTACTGTTATTGATGGCTTTGTCAAAGATGAGTTGGTTGAGAGACATTGTTTATATTTCTGGAATTTCTGTACTGTTCTATTGGTCTATGCTTCTACTCCTATACTATATTCATCAGGGAGATTGACCTATAATTCTCTTTCCTTGCTGAGTCTTTGCCAGTTTTGAGTTTAAGTATGATGTAAGTTTCATAAAATGAGCTGGGGAGAATTCATTTTCTTGATTGTCTGGAATACCTTCAATAAGATTGATAACAGCTCCTCCTGTATATCTTGTATAATTTAGCTGAGAAGTCATCTGGTCCAGGGTTTTTATTTAGCAAAAGGTTTTCTTATAACTGAGTCAATTTCCTGGATTGCTATTGATCTGTCTAGGATTTCAACTTCCTCTTGTTTCAAACTTGGGAAGCTGTGTGATGAAAGAAAATCCATCATTTCCTTTAAATTTTCCAGTTTATTTGCATACATATGTTCATAGTAATCTCTGATAATGTGTTTGTTTCTTCAGGGTCATTGTGACACAACCTTTTTCTGCTTCTGATTGTGTTTATTTGTACTTTCTCTTTTTTTTTTTTCTTGAGTCAATCTGGCCAGTGGTCCATCAACCTTATTTTCCTTTTTAAAAAAACAACTTTTCCCATTAAAAAGTAGGCAAAATACATGAATAGACCAATTCTCGAAAGAAGATATACAGGCAGCCAACAGACACATGAAAAAGTGCTCTGCCTCACTCATCATCATAGAAATGCAAATCAAAACCACACTGAGATACCACCTAACCCCAGTAAGAATGGCCATCATTAATAAAACAAACAACAACGGATGCTGGTGTGGCTGCGGAGAAAAAGGAATGCTTCTACACTGCTGGTGGGAATGCAAACTAGTGTAACCTCTCTGGAAGACAGTGTGGCGATTTCTGAAAGAACTGGAAATTGACTTTCCATATGACCCAGCAATTCCTTTATTGGGAATATACCCGGAGGAACTCAAATCATTCTACATAAAAGATACCTGCACACATATGTTTGTTGCAATTCTATTCATAATAGCAAAAACATGGAACCAACCATGTTGCGCATAGAAACTGGAATGGGAAAAAAAATGTGGTACATATACACAATGGAATGTTATGCAGCCATAAAGAAAGACAAACATATGAACTTCACAGCAACCTGGATGGATTTGGAGTCAATCATACTCAGTGACCTATCTCAGAAACAAAGAATAGAGTACCATATGTTCTCACTCATAAGCGGACCTTGAGCAATTATAATACTATAAGAAAGGGATTGGCAGCAGTAGGAAACTGTCGGGGGGTGGGGGGATTGGCAGTTAAGGGAAACTGCTAGGGGAAGGAGGGGCATACCTCATCAACAAGGATATCTGCATAATCAACATTTGTATACCTAACCCTGAATTATACCCCACATCTTTATAATAATAAAACCACAACTTTTTGTGTTCTTGATTCTTTCCTATGATATTTTTGTCTTCTATATTCTACAGTTATGACTTTATTTTAGTAATGTGGACTCTTTAACTGAAATTATGATTTAAATAATCTTGACTGCCTATCTCTCTTAGGTGAGATGTTAGGATTTTCAGTTGTGATTTTTTTTTTTATGTTCATGTGCAATGTTATAAATTTCCCCCAATCACTGTTTTCATGGCATTCCAAAGATTCTGATAAGATATGTCTTTGTTTGTTTCAAGGAATCTTTTTTTGTTGTCGTTTAATTCTGTTTTCTGAGTTGGAATCTCACTCTGTCACTCAGGATGGACTGCACTACCACACTCACGGCCACCATAGCCTCGACCTGCTGGGCTCAGTTGATCCTTCCATCTCAGCCTTCAAAGTAGTTGGAACTACAGGTGTGCACTACCATGCCTGGTTTATTTTTTGACTTATTGTAGAGAGGAGGTCTTACCAAGTTGCCCAGGCTGGTCTCAAACCCCTGGACTCAGGCAATTCTCTAGTCTTGGCCTCCCAAAGTGCTGGGATTACAGGCTTGAGCCACCACACCTGACCTCAAGGAATCTTTTTATCTCTCTGTCTTGATTTCTGTGTTGACCCAAAAGTCATTCAGAGAGTGTCATTTAATGTCCATGTCTTTGTATGTTTTTTGGGGAACCTATTTGTGGCAATATTAAATTTTATTCCACTGTGATCTGAGAAGATGCATAATATTAATTCAACCTTTGGAAATTTGTGCACACTTGATTTAAGTTCAAGAATGTAATTGATCTTGGAGTATGTTCTATGTGTCAATAAGTAGAATGAATACTCTGTACCTGATGGGTGTAGTATTCTGTCTCTTAAATCCCTTTGGTCATGTGTTACATTTCCAGGTTTCCTTGTTTTTTTGCCTTAATGATCTGTCTAGGGCAGGTAGTGGAGTATTGTGGTCTCACATTATGGTTGTATGTATGTCTTATGTCTTTTCTTAGCTTACTTAGCAATTATTTTATAAAACTAGGTGCCCCTGTGTTGGGTGCATATATGTTTACAATGGATATTTTTTGCTGGTGGGTTGAACCTTTTATTATTATGTTGTGTCCTTCCATGTCCTTTTTAACATTTGTTGGTTTGAAATCTGTTTTGTCATATTAGAATGGCTACTCCTGTTCTTTTCTGCTTCCTGTTTTCTGAGAATGTCAATTTTTACACTCTTACTTTGAGTCTGTGAGTGTTCTTTGCAGTGAGATGGATTTCCTAGTAGCAGCAGAATATTGGATCATGTTTCTTTATCCAGTTGTCTACTCAATGACTTTTTAGTGGTGCGTTTAGTCCATTCACTTTAAAATTATTGAAATGTTAGCTTTTATCCCTGTTATAAGGCTCTTAAGGGATTACTTTGATTTCTTTTATTTTACATATACACATATGTGTGTATTTTCAATTTTGAATAATCTGTATGCTGTGTTAACTCTGTGCTTGTCTATATTTTTGTGATGGGTTTGACCATTCTTTAGTTTCTGTGTTCAAAACCTCTGTGAGCATCTCCCAAAGGTCAGTTCTGGGGGTAGCATATTCTTTTTGAGGTTAAATGTTTGGGAAGGATTTTAATTCTCCATCACTGATGAAGCTTAGTTTGGCAGGGTAGGAAATTCTTGGCTGGAACTGCTTATCTTTAAGAACATTAAGGATGAGACTCCAGTTTCTCATCTTTCTTATAGTGTTTCTGCTGGCAAGTCTGGTATAATTTTTATGGGTCTTCCTCAGTATGTGGTCTGACTGTTCTATCTGTCTTTAGGATTTTTTTTTTTCATGTTTACTCTGTGGAGATGAATTATTATGTGTCATGGGAATGCTCTTCTCATGTAATACCATACAGGGGTTCTCTGAGATTTTTTGTACTTGAATGGTTTCCACTCTAGCAAGACATGGAAAATTGTATTGGATGACCTCATGGAAGGCAATTGATCCATGGTATTCTCGTTTTCCCCTTATGTTTCAGGGATACCAATCAAGCATGGATTTAGTTTCCTGATGTAAAAAGGGGCTTTGTTTTTGGTTTTTTTTTTTTTTTTTGAGCCTTTTCTCCATGTTTAGGCAGAATTGGGTTAGTTCGATAGTTTGGTCTTCAAGTTCTGAGCTTCTTTCCTTTGCCCGATTGATCTTCCTCTGTATGCCTGTTATTGTGCTTTGAAATTCCAGGAGAAGTTTCTTTATTTCCAGGACTTCAGAATGTACCTTTCTGAAATTGGCCAACTCAACTTTTACTTCCTGCGTGACTCAGGTGAGTTTTGCTTCTAGTTTTTCATGGCTTTCCATATTTGTCCTAGCTATCTAATATCTGAATTCTGTGTCTGTCATTCATGAAAGGTGGTTCTGAGTGGCTTCCACTGTTTAGGTACTGATAGTTGTTTTTACAGGTGATATCTCTTTAAAGCTTTGATGGTTTCTGGTGTTTTTCTACTGATTCTTTTTCATATGTGAGGAGAAACTTTTCTATTTTTAATTGTTATTGCTGTGCTTTGTTGTTTTGTAGCTAGATGTGGTATTGCTGACCTAGGACTTTATTTATTATTGAGAGTAGTTCACTCAGGGAAAGAAATATGGGTATTCACATCTGCCTTGCCACTCTTGCAGGCCATGCTCCACATCCAATGTGATTTTCCCTTGGATAGTTTTTCCCATGACCAGACCAGCCAGACTGCTTTTTGACTCCCATTGGGAGATCAATGCATGCAATTGGTAGGAGTATGGGACTCCTGGTGGCTATTCACTGTTTGCATGCAGAAAGGATAGTGGGTGGATGTGTCTCTAGTTACCTCTCATGTCTTCTCCTTTTTGATCCAAGTCCATGCACAACACTTAAAAACTAGCTGATGTCCTCTCCCAGAGGGACCTGCCCTTTGAATGCATAAAGCTGACAAGAGAATCTTGCTAGCTTGGAAGGGGAGGCCAGTTACCAGATGCTGGTGGTGGTACCAAGTGAATGTGAGTGAGAGTCAAGCCTTCCTGAGTGGGGAGTCATCCATTTCCAGCAGAGAGCAAGCATACACTCGAGTTGCCTGATGCAGGTGCTCAGACTGCAGATGGGTTTCTGGCTCCCGTCACACACCACTGTGCCCCAACAAGATGTCATCCCATGGGGGCTCCAGCTGCACACCACTGGGGAACCAGGTGTCCTATGTGGGAACAACCAGCTATGTGTACCAGAGAGGAGAAGAACTGACCCAGACCATGACAAGGGCACTCACTCTCGACCACATACTATGTGGGGCTGCAGGTTCTATGCGAGTCTGACATGCAGCATAGGTTGTCCAGAGTATCTCTTTGTTCCCAGTGCCCTCAAAGAATCTTCTGCAGCATGCTTTCCCTGTCCAAATATGCTTGCGCTTCCTGAGTCCACTGGCAGCTGAGTTTGCCTTCCCTGCTCCACTAGGCAAGAGATGTGCAGGTTGGCTATTTTTTGGTAGCCATCTTGGATCTCCCTCCCAAAATACTTTTGAAAAAGAGCAAGATGGGAGAGTTCACACTTTCTGATTTCAGAAAACTCAATTAAAAATGGGCAAATAACTTGAATAGACATTTCTCAAAAGAAGATACAAATGGGCAAGATGCATATGAAAAGATGCTCAATATAAATAGTTATTATTTAGGAACTAAAAATTAAATTTGCAATTATACACCATCTCAAATCCATTAAAATGGCTATACTCCTGAAAACAGAAAATAAGTGTTGACAAGAATGGAGAGAAGTTAGATTACTTGGCCAATATTGATGGGAATGAAAAATAAAGTCTTTATGAATAACAGTATGGTAGCTCCTATAAAAATTAAACATAGATTTACCAGCAATTCCACTTCTGTGTACATACCCCAAATAATTCAAAGTAGGGACTCAGAGAGATATTTTTATACATATGTTCATTGTGGCATTATTTATGATAGACAAAAAGTAGAAGCAACCCAAGTCTATTCTCATCAGCAAAATAATACATATAATATCATATTACTCAACTTTAAAGAATAAGGAAAATCTGACACATGCTGTAATATGGATGAATCTTAAAGACATTAAGTGAAATAAGCCAATCACAAAATCACAAATACTATGTAACTCCAATTATGTAAGGGACATATGACGTCTGACAATTAAATTCATGAGCTCATCCTAGACAAAGTGCTACATACCTCATTGCTGAATATCACTATGGTCACCTTTGAATTACCCCCTTGGAAAGCTATGCACTGATACCAGTGCCTAGTCCACCCATCAAATAAATGTTGGAATTATTTTTCTGCAATGGTCATTAGAACTGTCATCATATATCCCTTGATGTCCAGAATGTCATCAAAATGTCTTCCTTTCAAAATTTTCTTTATCCTTGGGTAAAGAAAAAAGTCATTAGAGGCCAGATCAGAAGAGTAGGGAGGGTGTTCCAACACAGTTATTTGTTTACTGGCTAAAATCTCCATCATAGACAGTGCTGTTTGAGCCAGTGCATTGTCATGATGCAAGAGTTCCTTTGGAACCATTTTGGCACACACCGTTCTCATGCCAAGATTTTCGGTTAAAATTTTCTTGTTTCTCTATTGATGTTCTCGCAGTCAGTTGATGATTTTGATGCACAATTCGATGAATTTTTGCAGTGTTTCCATCACTTCTGCTGGTGACTGGCCATCCTTGACCTTCATCAGTTATACTTTTTTTCCTCAGAAAAATGTTTAATACATTTGTACACTGCTGTTTTCTAATGACATTATCTCCATAAACTTGAACTAAAATGTCACTGATCTCACTTCCGGTCTTGCCAAGTTTAAAAAGAAATTTAATGATTGGTCACAGCTATAATTCAAACTCCTACATTCTTGCAATGGCACACAAAAACATGCAACAACAATAATGAACATCATTCAGCAAGATACCATCACACATCAACACGAACACAGCTGTAAGACACTGATATACAAAGGTTATAAAACCTCACTAGTTGTTTGTACCGTTTTGCCAGCGTAAGTTCATGGTGGCAAATTCGCGAAATTAATTGACCAACTCCATAAAGTAGTTAAATTTATAGCAAACAGAAAATAAATTTAGGATAGTTCAATTGATAAAGGCAGAAAATAAAATGGTGATTATTAGGGGCTAAGAAGTGGGAAAGTAGGGAGTTATTGTTTAATGAGTTTTGTCAAATAAAAAGAGTTCTGTGGATAGATAGCGGTGATGATTGAACAACAATATGAGTATACTTAATTTCACGGGACTGTATAGTTACTAGTTAAGATGGCAAAGTTTGTATGTGCATTGTCTCAAAATTAGAATAACATTAATAAAGATTATTTTATAATAAGGCTATTTTATCTCTAGTTGAAACATATATAATAATAATTTTATGTATTATGACAGAACAAAGATGTTCTAAATAGTGAAATTACTTTAAATATTGAAAGAGTGACAATGTATTTTTTGCAACTGCTAATATCAGTAGGATGAATATAGCATTTGATATTAAATATTGACAGTCTTTATTACAAAAATTTAATTTAAAGATTATTTTTACTAAAACATGAGCAAAGGAATCATGCTATATTTTATTAAAATTAACCAGTAAAATTGTGAAATTTGCTACATCTTCTAGATGTGTCTTATCCTTGAACTTTAGTCTTTTTATTAGAATATCTCTAGGAAACAATAAAAATCATAAAGTACAGTATACATCAGATAGGTTATTATTTCTTTAAAATAATATACACACATACATATGTATTTATATAAACATATTTATATACATTTATAATAAAATATGCATTCATAATATATATATTTAAATATATACATTTATAATAATAAAATATTCCCAGGGAAATATTTAAAACACTAAGTAAATTAAAATGTATTACTAGACACACAATGACTAACTTTTATTATTATTTAAAAATTTGAAAATTTTTGTTTCTAACTCTAACATTATTCAACTGCTAAGACTGCAATAAAAAAAAAAAGCATTAAAGACTGAGCGGCTTTCATAACATGAATTTATTTTCTTATAGTTCTTGGGGTTAGAAGTCAGAAGTCAAGGTGGTAGTGGGGTTTGCTTCTTCTGAGGACTGTGAGTAAAAAAATCTGTTTCAAGCCTCCTTGGTTTATAGACAGCTGTCTACTTTGAATGTTTTCTCACTGTCTTTCCTCAGTCTGAAAGTGTGTCCAAATTGTCTTTTCTTGCAAGTACATCAGTCATATTGGATTACAAATCATCTAATGATCTCATTTTACCTTAACTACCTCTGTTAAGATCCTATGTTCAAATACAGTTAAATTCTGAAACACTAGGAATAAGGCTTTCAAAAGACGAATTTTTGAAATGTCAGATTTAAGCCCATAACAAACTTGAATTCCAGAAATAGATAATTTTTTTCAAGGATCAATTAAAACCAATTCCTTAATGTTTCTAATATTATCATCATTAATATTATTTTTAAACTTTGTGAAGGAAAACATAAGAGATGTTCCCTTTTAGGTAATTACTGTGAAATATCAGAACCTGCTGTTGATGCTTGAGAATGTTCTCTACTGAAATTTAATGCATTTAATAGGTTTGCAGTGGAAAAACACTTTGATGAAACTTAACTAAAGATGTATGTATCAATATATTTTATTTTGCATTTTAGAAACAATACAAATGGGTAAGTGCTGTTCTTTCTTTTCTCTTTTGACAGAAGTGTGTGTTTGTG
Organism: Tarsius wallacei; assembly: GCA_963574415.1. Taxonomy (NCBI): domain Eukaryota; kingdom Metazoa; phylum Chordata; class Mammalia; order Primates; family Tarsiidae; genus Tarsius; species Tarsius wallacei. The sequence continues at coordinate 10,854 of CAUYQG010148714.1, forward strand.
TAGGTTTATTGATATGTATTTTTTTGCCTGATTTTCATGTGATGTGAGTAGACAAATATTATATGAAATTTAGTACATGATATGCGAGCATTTCGTATGAACTCAGGCAATAGATATTTGCTTATATCCCATGAATATTTATTCATTATTCCCTTCTTTAACCATAATAACTAGTTTATGAGATATGAATACTATGTTTTCGTTATGTTTTGGTATTGATTTTGAAATTAACTAGAATTGAAGTTTTACTTTCAGAAACTCATGATTATTCATTTATCATATCATCGTGTCTGAAATACCATGTCAAGCCGGGCTCGGTGGCTCAGCCTGTAATCCCGCGCCTTTGGGAGGCTGAGGTGAGTGGATTGCCTGAGCCCGCGGGTTCAAGACCCGCCTGTGCAGGCGAAACCTCGTCTCTACAATAAGTCAAAAAAAAAAAAATTCAGCCGGGCGTGGTAGCGCGCGCCTGTAGTTCCAGCTACTTGGAAGGCTGAGGCGGAAGGATCGCCGGAGCCCAGCAGGTCGAGGCTGCGGTGGCCGGGAGCGGCCACTGCACTCCAGGCGGGGTGACAGAGTGAGACTCCAACTCAAAAAAAAAA
>CAUYQG010148720.1:0-12189 GCA_963574415.1 Tarsius wallacei
TATTTATTAGTTTAGCGAGGGCAGGAAGAGGTCGTGCTAGCATCCTATTGGGTAGAGCAGAGGGGAAATAGGGCGGGCCGAGATTATTATTGGAGGGTGCTAGCAAGTTTGAACTTTGCGCGCGCGAGAAATCGTATAGGGGGAAGCTGGAACTTAGGGCCTTTGTTGTTTCCATGTGGCCCGAGTGGTCAGCGCCATCTTGGGGGGGGGGGCGCTCTGACTGTTCCCTGTGCCCTTCATGTACTAATTTATATTCCCAGCAATAGCATAAAGTTTCCCATTTTTCTACATTCTCACCCACACGTGTATCTTTTCCCTTTTTTGGTAATAGCCATTTTAATGAGAATGAGTTGATATCTCCTTGTGGTTTTAATTTGTGTTTCCCTGATGGTTAGTGATGTTGAACATTTGTTGATATGCCTGTTGGCCACCTGTATGGCTTTTTTGGAAGGATGTCTGTTCAGAACCTTTGCCTGTTTTTTGTGTTATTTTCTTTTTCTGTCTATTTAGTTGCTTGAGTTTGTTGTATATTTTGAAAAATCAACCCTTTATTAAATGTATAGTTTGCAAATTTTTTCTCCCATTCTGTAGCTTGTCATTTCACTCTGTTGACTTCTTCCTTTGCTATACAGAAGCTTCTTAGTTTAGTGCAATCTCATTTGTCTATTTTTGTTTTTGTTCCCTGTGCTTTTGGGGTCATCACTAATAAATCGTTGTGCAGACCAATGTCATAAAATTTCCCCCTATGTTTTCTAGTAGTTTCATAGTTTTGGACCTTACATTCAAGTTTTTGATCCACTTGGAGTTGATTTTTTTTATATGGTGTGAGAGAGGGTCAAATTTTATTCTTCTGCATGTGGATATCCAGTTTTCCCAACCCCACTTATTAAAAATGCCATCCTTTCCTCATCGTGTATTCTTGGCACGCTTGTCAAAATTATTTGGCTGTAAATGTGTGGATTTATTTTGGGGCTCTCTATTCTGTTCCATCAGTCTATGTGTCTGTTTTTCTATCAGTACCATGTTTCATTGTTCACAATAAGCATCATCTTTTCAGAATTTGTTTCTCTAGCTTTTCCCATAGAACTGAAATTCTATTTGTTAAACTGTTCTGACACTAACCCCATTTACTTGCAAAAGTGAAGTCAAGTGTTTTTAACATTATTAATCCATTGTTTTTAATCATGTCTTTGGGAAAGAATGTTAAACATTTCCAGATATTGCAATAGTACTTTTTGACCTATTTTTTAAAAGGTATTTTTGTTTTTTGAAGAGGTTGTTTGCAGCAGGAGTATAGTCAGTCATTTTTAATTGCCAGTTGTACTTTTAATTTTATTTTCACTCAGAGAATAATTTAAGCAGTATTAGAACTGTAACCTTTAAAAGGAAATGGTTTTCAACAGAGATGATTAGAAGCAGGAAAAAATTTGCCTTGGACATAACCATACATTAAGAGAGAACACATACAAACTCAGAAGTAGACATTTTGAACACCCTGTAGAAACCTATTAACTAAAGCTCTGCAAAGATCAAAGATTGCCCCAGGCTAATTCCTCTGTCCATTGCTCTCCTGTTAGTCTTCCTGACCCTGGGCTCCAATAGTATCAAGTGCTGATGGTAGAGAAAAGTGATGCAGACAGCTGGACACACGAATGTGTATTCAGAAAGGCATAGCATGTTAGAGCTGGTAAGGATTAGATCTTCTAAGAGTCCTTTCATTTTGCTGATGGAAACACTGAATCTAGAAAGGATGAAGTCACCTTTCTGATGCCACAGAAGACAACTAGGTTTAGATTGCTATGGTGTCTTTAACTCTAAACTGGCCATCCAGATTCCCTCTCTTCCTATACATACAAAAGAAAAAAAAAGGCATTTTGCTGCCCATTTCTTCAAGGTTTCCAAAAAATGTAGCAAATAACCCTTTTTTGAAATTTAAGTCTCTTTTTCTTTTTTTTTTCTTTAATCATCCAAGAAATGTGTACTTTGATGCATATTACTACTACCTTTATCCTATTAATTGCCCAACCATTTACTACTTAGTGTTACAAGGGAATATAAAAAGCAAGTTCATTGTAGACTATTGTTTTAGTCCCAAGAGTTACCTTCTTTAATTTGCCATGCTCTTAGTCACAGTTTTAGAAAGGACAGGTATTTTTAACAACTTGGGAAAAAGTTGTACTCATTGAAATATCATAAAACTTACATTGCTGAGTGTCAGTGTTTTGTTTTTAAATCAATACCAAATAATTGAACCTCTAATTTTGGTATTTCAGCTATTTGTTTAAATCCCAAGTCATTAATTATTTTTAAGGACTATTTTAATATTCTAAGAGGTGGCCACTACCTTCTAAGAATTGTGTCTTTAATCTTTAGGTATATTGAAATGTATTTAATTCTGACCAAATGTGTAAGGATCATATTTATGATTTTGGTGTATTTTGTAGATGATTTGTTTGACTTCTTCCAAAAAAGCATTGTTTAAAGATATTTTAAAGTATAATATAGGTTATATAGTTTTGCATTATATGCTTTAAGGGTCATGCAAATTTTTCTTTAAAAAAATACTTATAAGAAGATTTTTACTTTTACTTTAATCAAACAAGAATTAAAGAAGTTGAGTTATCTCTCTTGATGTTTAAAATTACAGAAACTTTTAAAATTAAAAAATAGGCAACATATGAATTAGCAAAAGTTAAATATATGTTTTATATTTTTTTCTGACTAGGATATTAACATATGCTATTGATACATTTAAAAATACAGCATACATTTTTTAATAACAAAAATTTAGAGGTCTGACCAGAGAAAACACTATGACCATTTAATTTAGTAGTATTACTTTTAGGGTATTTGGTTGTTTTTGTTTTTATATGTAGATATGTACACATGTGTGTGGTATGTATGCATGTGCATGCTTGTTGAGATAGAATATGTCTGTGTTCTCCCTGTTTTGGAAACTTGCTTGATTCCTTTGAGTCCGTGTTTGCTGACCACCTGAATATTTGTCAACATCTACCTGCAGACTTTAAACAGAAAGGCAAACCCCAAACAATTTTCCACTTTTTGCCATGTCTTTATTCAAATGAAGCTCTCTTTTAGACGGGGGAAAAATTGTATCTGCTCCTATTGGTGGGTTCTCCAAGCCTTTTTTATTTTTTCTGAACAATTTAAACAACCCATAAATGTTGTCTTGCTAAAAGCAGAACATAAAATATTATATATAATCCCCAGGATATACTGTTCCTAGGGTACTTCCAGCTCTTTCTTCTAAGTAGCTTCATATCCCATTGCCCATTCCCTATTGCACAGGCAGTATTACAGTCTTGGGAGTTGTATGCTCTTTAATGGATATAGAATGAGAAGGTGTGGAAAATGAGAAACAGCTTTACTGCCTTGGAAAGCTATTACCATCAAATAGGGAGTGATTGATAGCGTTACTGGGCAGCAGCCTAAGTCCCAGATTTCTGATATAGGGACAGGTCATGAAAAGTTTATAGAAATATCCTCTTATTTCTCTCTGGTCAGGTTAATGTTTTTGGAGTTTAGACACTAGTCTAAACTAGTCAGTCATAGAATATTTCTCAATTTAGCCAGCTGCCCTAAAGTTAGAGAAAGTTTCTCCCAGAAACTGGGAAATATTTGTTTGATATTCCTAATTTACAGTACTGTTGTGATTTTACCTCCTTTGGGGTTTTCTTGAAAGTTCCCATGAAAGTCTTAGTGGAGTGAATCATGTGCTACCCATCATACTTCAGAAATCACCTCGGTTAATTTTTAATCAGAAAGTAAAATATTTCTGTCAGATCTCTAAGATGAATATTTGCCTAATGCTCTGGAAAATTTACTGCTCTTAGCATATCAAGTATAAATAGAATACTATTAGCGTTCAAAGTAGCCATTGTCATTACAGTGTTAATTATGGCATGCCTCAACCAAATTTTCACAAAGTAATTGTATGTTCTGATAAATTGTCATGCTCGGGGTACCTAAGTAATGTCCTGTGCTCTTTAACTTTACATAAATACCTTGGGTTATTATGTTTTAATTTGTTTTCATGAAGAAATATTTACTGGTCAGTGCCTGTGTACAAGAAAACACTGTGCTAAATATGAGCTGAATAAGAAGACAACGAAGCACAAACCAAACATATTTCAGAAGAAACAGATACCTATACAAGAAATGTGCAACAATGAAGAGAGAGGGAGGATATCCAAAAGAAATAAAACTGTTGTGTTAAAAACATATCTATATGCCCATGTTCATTTCACCATTATTCACAATAACCAAGATATGGACTTAACCTAGGTGTCCATCAGTGGATGAACAGGTAAAGAAAATGTAGTATGTACTCATAATGGAATAGTATTCAACCTTAAAAAGAAGGAAATCCTGTCATTTGAGACAACATGGCTGAACCTGGAAAGTATTATGTTAAGTGAAATAAGCCACACACACAAAGACAAATATCACAGATCTCACTTATATGCGGAATCTAAAAAAATTGAATACATAGAAATAGTGGAATTGTGGTTGCCAGGAGCTGGGAGAAGGGGAAAAAGTTGAGGAGATGTTGGTCAAAGAATACAAAATTTCCGTTATTAATAGATAGATGCATAAGTACAAGAAATCAGTTGTATAATATGGTGACTACAGTTAATAGCAATGTATTAGATTCTTGAAAATAGCTAAGAGTAGGTTTTATGTGTTCTCACTACAAAAAAATGGTACGTTTAGTACATCAGTTAATTAGCTTAATTTAGCCATTCTATAATGCGTACACATTTCAAAATAATGTTGTATACAATAAATGCATGTAATTTTTTGTCAATTAAAAATAAGAAAGAAAATGTTAAATTACAACAAATACAGGAAGGGCATCAGACTTCAGAAACATTGGCAAAATAAAGCAAAAGAAACGAAAGCAACCAAGTCTAAAGACAAAGCTGAAATCCCTGAAGTTAGTTAGTTTGCATGGTTTTCCACGCTGTTGATTGTGGGAACAGCAGCTTTCTAATTTGGTTTCCTATTTTCAGAGGTCTTTATAAATCTTCAGTTAGCGTAGTCAAAATCAGGTTTAAAACTGTTGTGTTAGGAAGTTTGAATATTTGAGAAATATTCAAGGTTTTGCATTTTGGAGATCAGAAGCAGACAGTAATTCTGTGACTTTTCCATTATCTTGAGGTGTAGAATATTTTTTTCGTCCTTCTGACTATGGTATGTGAGGTGATTAATCATATTGGACTCAGGGCAGAAGTGTCAATTTTCACTTTTCAGCTCCTAAATTGTTTTTCTGTTTCCAATAGCTACTCATTTCAATCCATCTTAATATCACTTTAGAGTCATTTTTTCAAATTAATTTGATAATGCTAGTTCCCTCTGCAAAAAAAAAAAAAAAAACTCAGGTAATTTCATATAGTCCACATGAGAAAGTCAAAACTTCTTAGCTAGATATTGTATCAATCAGGATCTGGCCTTGTCCTTCTTTACCTTGTTCATTCCCTGGCATCTTTTCATTTTCTATTTTATTTCCTCTTAGTGCAAGCTCCTGTCACTCTGTTAATATTGCTCTTGCTAAGATCACAATAATGTTTATTTGTCAAATTCAGTAACTTCTGTCTTTATAAGACTTTTGCTTCACTTAACATTATCAATGACCTTCCTATTCTCATGATTACGCTGATTCCAGTTTTCTGGCTTTCCTTTTTCCTACATGTTTTTTATTTTATCTCTCTCAAAGAATACTTTTTTCTTCTTTCACTAGTTCCTTTTATACTGGTGTTTCATAGTTTTCATTAACTTCTCTTTTCGTTGTACAAATTCTCCCCAGATGATTTTATCCTTTCTCATTGTTCATACTGACAGTCCCAAACCTAAGTGTCCAATCTAGTTCTCCAAAAACCAGTAGCATCCCTACACAGAAACTCTATAAGCACTTTAAGCTCAAACTTGACGGAATATATCATTCCCCACCTTTTAATTCCTTTCCCCTTTTTAGTTCCTAGCTCGCTTGGCAGAAGCCAGAACCTTGGAATGTAATGTTTTTTCTTTCCTATCTCTCCCTCCTTATCAATTATCTCTCCCTCCTTATCAATTACAAGTTCTGAAATTGTTTCCTCTCTCAACATTACTCAAATTAATTCCTTCCTCCCCGTCTCCACACAAGTTCTGACACCTATCATCTCTTCCCTTCCTATTCTCCTAAACGAACTCTTTATTTTTACCTTCCTTTAACCTACCCTGTGAAAAACTCTTCCTACCAAACGAATCTGCTTACAATATAGATCTGATGATATCACTTCCTATGCCATATAGAAGACCTAGAGTTCCTTGCTAATAACTTTTTACATATGTTTACCCTCTAATATTTTTAATTTTGTCTGAAAATGCAGCCTTTTCTTTGGTCATAACAGTTCTGGGATGTTGTCCTGGAAATCTGGGCTCCAGCAGTCTAAAATTGCTAAAGTTCACTATACACAGTATTTTATTTCCATTGTGCCTTGACTTGTACTCTTCTACTCCTCTAGTGATATATGTTATGTCTGGGGATATACACACACACACACATATATAAATATATATTTGATATTTATGGTCAATTTTTTTTAATTTAAATTTTTTAATTTTAGATTTAAAGGGTAACAAGTACAGGTTTATTATGTGAGCTTATTGTGTACTGGTGGGGATTGGGCTCTGGAATCCTCATTCCCCAAACAGTGAACATCGTACTTGATAGTTTCTGAACCCTTGCCCCACTCCTCTCTTCCACTCTTTTGGTGTCCCCAGTATCTACTCTTTCCATCCTTATTCCCATTTATCTCCCACATATAAGTGAGAACATGTAGTGTTAGTGTCTAGTTTTCTGTTTACGAATTAGTTCACATGGGTTAATGGCCTACAGCTCCATCCATGTTGCTGCAAAGGACATGATTTTGTTGTGTATGGCTGCATAGTGTTCCGTGCTGTATAGATACCAAAGTTTCTTTATCCTGTCAACTTATTTTGTTTGTTGTTATTGAGTCAGGGTCTCACTCTTCTCACCCTGGTTAGAGTGCAGTGGCACGCTCATGGCTACTACAGTCTCTCTGCCTGCTGGGCTTAGGTAATCATTCAGCCTACAGGCTCACACCACCATGCCCAGCTATTTTTTAAATTTATTGTAGATATGAGGTCTTGCCAAGTTGCTCAGGCTGGTCTCAAACTCATGGGCTCAGGCAAGCCTCTTACCTCTGCTTCCCAAAGTGCTGGGATTATGGGTATGAGCCACTGCGCCTGGCCCAGTCAACTGTTGACAGGTGCTTAGGCTTTTATACTGTGAGCAGTGCAGCAATGAACATATGAGTGCAGGTTTCTTTTTATATGAGGATTTCATTTCATTTGGGTACTCAGTAGTAAGATTGCTAGGTTGAATGGTAGTTCTATTTTTAGTTCTTTGAGATCTATACTGTTTTCCAAAGAGGTTGAACTAGTTTACATTCTGACCAAGAGTGTGTTTCCTTTTCTCTGTATCGACGCCAATATTTACTGTTCATTACTTTTTAATGACAGTCATTCTAACTTTTATAAGATAATATCTCATTGTGGTTTTAATTCACATTTTTCTGATGATTAGTGATGTTGAGCATTTTAGAAATATATTTGTTGGCCACTTGTATATCTTCTTTTGAGAAATGTCTGTTCATATCATTTGCTCACTTTGCAATGGGGTTGTTTGCTGTTTTTCGTGTTGAGTTGTTTGAGTTCTTGTGGATTCTGGATGTTAGTCTTTTGTCTGAGGCATAATTTGCAAATATTTTCTCCCATTCTGTAGGTTTTCTGATAAATCTGTTGCTTTGTGTGTGTGTGTGTGGAAGCTGTTTAGTTCCATTTGTCTATTTTTGGTTTTGTTGCATTTGCTTTTAGGGTCTTTGTCATACATTCTTCGCCTAGACTAACATCCAGAAGAGTTTTTCCTAGGTTTTCTTTTTTGGATTTTATAATTTCAGATATTACATTTAAGTCTTTAATCTATCTTGGTTAATTTTTGCCTGTGGTGAGAAGTAGGGGTCCAGTTTCATTCTTCTGCATAAGGCTAGTCAATTTCCCAGCACCATTTATTGAATAGGGTGTACTTTCTCCATTGTTTATTATAGTCTGTTTTGTCAAAGATCAATTGGTTGTAAGTATGGGGTTTATTTCTTGTTTCTGTATCTGTTCCATTGATCTGTCTATTTTTGTACCAGTACCATGTTGTTTTAGTTACTATAGCCTTTTAGTTTAATTATAAGTCAGGCTGTATGACACTTCCACATTTGTTCTTTTTTACTTAGTGTTGTTTTGGCTATTCAGGCTCTTTTCTGGTTCCATATATACTTTAGAGTTGTTTTTTCGAGTTCTGTGAAAAATGTTATTGGTGTTTTGATAGGGATTATGTTGAATCTATAGATTGCTTTGGGCAGTAAGGTCATTTTAACAATATTGATTCTTCTCATCCGTAAGCATGGAATGTTCTTCCATTCGTGTCATTTATGATTCCATTCATCAGTGTTTTGTAGTTCTCCTTGTAGAGATCTTTCATGTCCTTGGTTAAATATATTTCTAGATACTATATGGGGGGGGCGCCGCTATTGTAAATGGAACTGAGCTCTTGATTTTATTGTCAGCTTAACCATTACTAGTGTATAGCAGTGCTGATTTGTGCATATTGATTTTGTAATCTGATAATTTACTGAATTTATTTATTGAATCAAGGGGTTTTCTGAAGGAGTTTTTAGGGTTTTCTAGGTGTAAGACCATATCATCAGTCAAAAGATACAGTTTGATTTCTTATTTTCCAATTTGGATACCTTTTATTTCTTCCTCTTACCTGACTGCTCTGACTTGAACTTCCAGTACCATGCTGAATAAAAGTGGTAAAAGTGGGCACCTTTCCTTGTTCTGGTTCTGAGGGAGAATGCTTTCAACTTTTCCCCACTCAGGATGATGTTGACTGTAGGTCTGTCATATATGGCTTTTATTATTTTGAGGTATGTCCTTTCTATGCCTATTCTGCTGAGGGTTTTTTTTATCATGAAGGGAGGCTGAATTTTATCAAGTGTTTTTTCTGTATCTACTGAAAAGATCATATAATTTTCATTTTTAATTCTATGTGGTTGATCTGTTATATATATTATTTTTTGTTATTTATATTTTATTGTAATAAAAACCACTAAACCAAAAAAAAGATGATAGAATGATAAGCTCTTAAGGACAATATATGCATGTATATATACATACACATGCACATCTCATATTCTTTGGGTTATAATAATGAGATCAACTGACTATGAACTTTATATCTTTTTTGATATATCATTTGGTTATATCAAATTTTTTAAATCTATAAAACTAGAACTTTCAGAGTTGTTTTTAAGCTAGTAGATCAACGTCACTAGGATGTACAATCCAAGATGGTCCTATTATAAAACCAAACCAAGAATGTTAAGCTTTTCTGAGACTATTCTTTAGAGATAATTTTTCTGATATATTTCATTAGCTGCAAGAAAAGGTTGTTTAGCAACACTGAACTCCTGAGCCTGAACACAACCCACATATTAATATTGACTGATTTCTTACACATCAGATATCAACAAAAACTACTTTTACTTACCAGTGAAGATTTAACACTATGGTGCAAACACTGAACTTAACCATAATACATCAAGAAAGAACTAAAGGACACACAAATTATTTACTATATATGTACATATGTCTCCAGAAAACAGAAAACCAAAACTGACACACATACACACACAAAAACCTTTGCCATCTCAAAAGCTAAGAATTTCACAATTACATGTAAGATCATAACTTTACAATTACTATTTATCACTGGCCTCTTTTCTTGGATTGTACATCCTAGGATTTAAGACTAAATCTTTAAGTCTGTTATCACTTACGCATCACTTGGATCATGGTGGATTTGAGCTGTCTATAATTAGAAAGTCAAATGAAGCTGAGAACCTAATTGGTGCAGATGCCTGGACTTGAGAAATTTACAAGTAAATAAGATATATATATAATATTTTAAGACATGGGATTTCCAGGCACTGTTGTATCCCCAACACTTCCCAGAAAACAATGTATAATACAAAGCAAGTGCTCAAAAAAATACCTGAAAAAATGAATGAGTGAACAAATCTTTGAATGCAGGAAGAAGAGATGATGGCTGGAAACCATCCTTCAGAGCCCGATGCTTAGAGTCCAGAATAGAGAAGAACTGTAAAGTACTAATAAGGTAGAAAACTGCAATGCCACAAAAACCAAGAGAAGAAAATGTTTCAAGAAGGAAGACATGGTCAGTGCTACTGAGAGGACAGGAAAGATGAGGTTTAAAAAAAAAAGAAGTATCTAGTGAAGAGCTGTGGCAACATTAAGTTGTTTTGACGAAAAAAGCAGTTTTGGTTGAACAGTAGGGTAGAAACCAGATTAGAATGAATTAAGAAGAAAGGACACGGCTGGGCTCAGTGGCTCAGCCTGTAATCCCAGCACTTTGGGAGGCCAAGGCAAATGGATTGCCTGAGTCCACAGGTTCAAGACCAGTCCAGGCAACTTGGCGAGACCTCATCTCTACAATAAATAAAAAATTAGGGGGAACCCCTTCAGGTCCCCTCCCACTATGGGAGCTTTTCTGTCCTCTCAAAAAATCCTGCTTTCTCACTTAAAAAAAAAAAAAATTAGCCAGGCATGGTAGCGTGCATCTGTAGTTCCAGCTACTTGGCTTTAATATATGATGTACAAGGCAACGTAATCATATGAAAATGAAGACAAAACATAGTTATCTTAGTGACCGAGAAACACAGAGGATTACATGAGATGGTGTACAACAAGAATTTAGCACAGAACCTGGCACAATGAAAGAGCTCAGCAAATAATGTATGGCTCCTTCTATATTATCTGATCTCCAGAAAGTTTTCTAAATATAAAGCAATATTCAAGAAAGATAACATTATCTCCAAAAGTTTTGTATTACAAAAGTATAAAACAAAGCTTCAAAATATTTTTAAAAGTGCACCCAAGTTGGGCATGGTGGCTCACACCTGTAATCCCAGTACTTTGGGAAGTGGAGGGGAGAGGATTGCTTGAGCCCATGGGTTCAAGACCAGCCTGGGCAACTTGATGAGACCTTGTCTCTACAACAAATCAAAAAAATTAGCTGGGTGTGGTGGCATGCACCTGTGATTCCAGCTACCTGGAAGGCTGAAGTGGAAGGTGGCTGTGAGCTTGCCATTGCACTCTAGCATAGGTGACAGAGTGAGACTCTGACTCAAAAAAAAAAAAGTACACCCAATAGCAATAGAGCTAAAGACATATAAATCAAAAGACTTAATTTTTTTTTTAATAGGAGTCTCATTCTGTAGCCCAGGCTGAAGTGCAGTGACACACTCACAGCCACCTTCCACCTCAGCTTTCCAAGTAGCTGGAACCACAGGTGGATGACACCATTCCTGGCTAATTTGTTTTATTTATTATAGAGACGAGGTTTCATCTAGTAGCCCAGGCTAGTCTCGAACCCATGGACTCAGGCAATCCTCTCGCCTCTGCCTCCCAAAATTCTGAGATTACAGAACCACCATGCCCAAGCCAAAAGACTTAAGTTTAAGACACAAAAAATTTAAAACTTCAGCACTGTGAAAGACACTCATATTGAAAATATAACAAACTTGCAAAACACACATTTGATAAAAGACTGGCATCCAAAATAAAGAACTCTTAAAATTGAGCGATAAGAAAATCATAAAATTTTAAAGTAAGAGACCACCAAAGACATAATACAAGTGGCAAAAAAAAGCCGGGCTCGGTGGTTCAGTCCGTAATCCCGCGCTTTGGGAGGCTGAGGTGAGTGGATTGCCTGAGCCTGCGGGTTCGAGACCCGCCTGGGCAACTTGGCGAGACCTTATCTCTACAATAAATCAAAAAAATCAGCCAGGCATGGTAGCATGTGCCTGTAATTCTGGCTACTTGGAAGGCTGAGGCGGAAGGATCGCCGGAGCCCAGCGGGTCGAGGCTGCAGTGGCTGAGAGCAGCCACTGCACTCCAGTCTGGGTGACAGAGTAAGACTCTAACTCCCAAAAAAAAAAAAAAACAAGTGGCAAAAAAGCATATGAAAAGTTATTCAACATTATATGTTGTGAGAGATTTGCAAATCAAAACAATGAGAAACCAATACCCACC
>CAUYQG010148730.1:0-16132 GCA_963574415.1 Tarsius wallacei
CAACAAAAAAAGACAATGCCTCTGAGGTGCATCAGTTTTCATTGAGACAAGGAGACTGAGATACTCTTTCTCCAACTTCCAACCGTCAACTGGCATTGACTGATAGCTGCTTCAGGGGATGTTTTATTTCATGCACTTCCATAAGGGTGTCTCCTATTTTTTTTTTATTTGAGTTGGGGTCTCACTCTGTCACCCAGGCTGGAGTGCAGTGGCACACTCACAGCCACTGCAGCTCCACCTCCTGGGCTCAGACGATCCTTCCTCCTCAGCCTTCCAAGTAGCTGGAACTATAGGCGCTCACCACCACGCCCAGCTAATTTTTTGATTTATTGTAGAGACGAGGCCTCACCAAGCTGCCCAGGCTGGTCTGGAACCCTGAGCTCAGGCAATCCTCTCCCCTCTGCCTCCCAAAGTGTTGGGATGACAGGCATGAGCCACCGCGCCTGGCTCGTCCTTTCCCTTAAAGCAGGTCTCATGGTTCTAGGGCTGTCCTGATGTCACTGTCACATTTCATTGTACCCAGCACCGTGTCTGGCAAACAGCAAGTTCCTGACACTTGGGAGCTATCAATGCTGTTGAGACGTCTACCACCAAAGCAGATGAGCCACAGTCCCATCACACAAGACACCTCAGGGACAAAGCTACACTGTGTGGAGGAAAACACGCCACCTCTTAGTCGCCCGTCATCACTGTGCTTTCTTGCACACTCCCGTGTTGCCAGGTGGGCTTCTGCCCAGACTCAGTTAGGGGGTGACTGGAAAGCTGAGATGCAAAAGCAAAAATAACTCCAGGCTCAAGATGCCAAAGGGGAGATCAAACGTGGCAACGCTTTAAGACAAAAAAGCAGTGCATGATGACGTGGACTGTTGTTTTCTTTGGAATGTGGGGATTATAATTTGTATTGAAGTGATGCACTGGGGCTTTGAGGCGCCTCCCCCACCCCGACCTGCGCTGCCAGTGAGAACCCAGCCCGTGCTATCTTCACAGTTCGGGGCCCATGTGAGCACGGGCCACCTGGGCTCCTGCAAACACCAGACGTGTAATTAGAGGCTCCCGGGCCGGGATGTGGGGCGCAGACAAGTCTCATCACGCGTCTGTGGGTGCCCCAGCTGCCTCTGCAGCCTGGGCGAGCAGAGGCTCCGTGACTCACCCAACTGCAGGAACTGTCACCGGCTCTGCTCGGCCAGGAACTCTTATCAATTACGAAGCAGAGACACCATGTACAAGGACACTGGTTCATCCAAGAACATCGGGACAGCCAGGAATTCATCACATACCGAATGCAGCTTCCTGCGTGCTCCGCCCCAGGCGCCTCTGAGGCTCGGCCTGAGGGAGGTTGGGGCTCAGGCCAGGAAGCCACGACTCATTCGGGCTTACACAAGAGGGGTGTGTGCAGAAGCCATGCCATCCCAGGCAAAGGCCTGGGCTAAGCCCTCATGGCTGTAAAGTGGAGGGATGCCTGTGCAGCCTGCGATGCAGGTGTCGATTTGACATGGACCCAGAGCTGTTTCCACGGAGTGGATGTGCTATCTTTCTATACAAGAGCAGACCGTCAAGTTAATTGGTGACATGCGCATCCTCAGGACCGGTCCTTTGGGGATGACAGCTTTTGTGTTTTTTGTTGCTGTTGTTGATTGTCTGTTTTTGTGTTGGGGTCTCCCTCTGTCGCCCAGGCTGGAGTGCAGTGGCATGATCACAGCTCACTGCCACCTCGACCTCCTGGGCTCAGGTGATCCTCCCACGTGGCTGGGATTTCAGGCATGCGCCACCATGCCTGGTTAATATATTTTTTAATTTATTGTAGAGATGAGGTCTCGCGAAGTCTCAGACTCCTGGGTTCACACCATTCTCCCGCCTTGGCCTCCTGAGTGCTGGGACTATAGGTGTGAGCCACTGTGCCCACCTAGCGATGACAGCTTTTGGACACGGGGGGGAAAAGAGCAGATTTATGTCTTTTCATGGAGCTGTTTTGGTGAATTTGCTACAGGCCACTCGCTTGGGCTTCCTGGGAGGTTTCTGGAATCACAGGGTGAGCGATGACGTTAAGAGCATCACGCTGAGCCAATGGCCTGAGAGCAGCTCTCTCTCCAAGACAGGTGCACGCTAGTACTTGGGGCAGAGTTCTTCCTGTCCATTCCCCGGCCCCCTCCCCACACCAAAACCCCACCTGCCGCCACGTAGTGGGGACACTGAGGAACAAATGACAGTCCCAGAGCTGCTGAGATGGAACTGATTTCCTCAGGTGCAGAAGCGCACACACGCCACGGAGGCTTGCCTTTCTGAGTTCTGGGCGTACGACATGAAAGTGCTCGGCTCAGGGTGGGCTTGTTTAAACACGCTCCAGCAAGAGTCTCAGCGGCTTAGGCAGAAGAATTGTGAAGGTAGATACATTCAAGTGGAAGGCAAACATGAATATTCGCATCCTCACAACAATTAAATGGCATTAGACGTGCCCAAATCATATCATTTCATGTAGTCACCAGGAGAGAGAAGCGAGGCAGACCAAGTCCCAGCAAATTAGAACCTTCTACTTAATTCTGCTTTCCTGCTCTCTTTCCCCAAATAAAACCCACACCCTTCCCTTAAAAGCAGTGTGATTCACCTGCGGAGAGGAAAAGGGTCGGGACATCTGTCAACTGATCTAGTCTGGAGAGAACACAAGTCCCTGAGCGGGTTTTAGTTTCAGCGAAACTTATTTTCTTAAGGATAGGAATTCCTCCAGCTTTAGTGTTGGATTAGAAATTCACACTTCACCTCCCGGCTTGCTACCCATTTCAGATTCAAAAATGTGGACCCAAAAGGCTGTGGGTATCTGGCGGCCTTTATTTCATTTTATTTATTTATTTTTAGTAGGAGTCTCACTCTGTCGCCCAGGTTGCAGTGCAGTGGCACACTCATGGCCACCGCAGCCTCGACCTGCTGGGCTCAGGCAATCCTTCTGCCTCAGCCTCCCAAGTAGTTGGAACTACAGGTACACGCCACCATGCCCGGCTAATTTTTTGATTTACTGTAGAGGTGAGGTCTCACCAAGTTGTCCAGGCTGGTCTCGGACTCCTGAGCTCAGGCAATCCTCTCGCCTCGGCTTCTCGAAGTGATGGGATTACAGGCGTGAGTCACCGTGCCCGGCCTTCTGGAGGCCTTTAAAAGAAAAAGCATCCATGAGTTCTCAGAGTTTAGTGTCTTCACTTGAGCTGATGCAGATTACTCTTGAAGGAGGCCTTGGCAGATCAAAGTTAACACGCATCAATTTTTTTTTTTTTTTGAGTTGGAGTCTCACTCGGTCGCCCAGACTGGAGTGCAGTGTCCGCTTCCGGCCACCGCAGCCTCGACCTGCTGGGCTCCGGCGATCCTTCCCCCTCAGCCTTCCAAGTAGCTGGAACTACAGGCGTGCGCTACCACGCCCAGCTAATTTTTTGATTTTATTGTAGAGATGAGGTCTCACCAAGTTGCCCAGGCGGGTCTCAAACCTGCGGGCTCAGGCAATCCACTCACCTCAGCCTCCCAAGGCGTGGGATTACAGGCTGAGCCACCGAGCCTGGCCAATTTTTTTTTTTAACAGGCATCAATTGTTATCTTCTCAATTACATTTACCCTGGTGTATAGTTACATGACAATGCATTTTTAAAGCTTTATTAGCCTTTTACAACATGCCTAACAGAAGGCCAAAATTGATTTTTTAAAAGTAGGACCTAAGTTGATTTTGATAGTAACTCTTTCCAAATTAAATACTAGTATGAGTATTGTGCCAATGTCAATTCCCTGGTTTTGATAAATTATATGAAATCCTATTGACCTGGTGCAGTGGCTCACACATCTAATCCTAGTACTTTGGGAGGCTGGGGCAGGAGTATTGGCTTGAGCCCAGGAATTTGAGACCAGCCTGGGCAACATAATGAGACATTGTCACTACAAAAATAAAAATAAAAATAAACAATTTTAGCCAGGTGTGGTTGAGCAAGCCTGTAGTCCCAGCTACTTGGGAGGCTGAGGCAGAAGGATCGCCTGAACCCAGGAGGTTGAGGCTGCAGTGAGCCTGGTCACTGCACTCCGGCTTGGGTGACAGAGTGAGACCCCAACTCAAAAGAAAGAAGAAAGGAAGGAAGGAAAGAAAGAAGGAAGAAAAAGGAAGTGAGAGATGGAGACTAGAGCCTAGATTCCCTGACTTAAGTTTGTTACCGGATAGATCCATCTTTTTTTTTTGAGTTGCTCTCACTCTGTCACCCAGGCTGGAATGCAGTGGCATGCTCATGGACACGGCAGCCTCGACCTGCTGGGCTCAGGCGATTCTCCCGCTTCAGCCTTCCAAGCAGCCAGAACCACAGCTGTGTGCCACCACGCCTGGCTAATTTTTTCGTTTATTGTAGAGACGAGGTCTTGCCAAGTTGCCCAGGTTGGTCTCAAACCCCTGGGCTCAGGCAGTCCTCTCGCCTCCGCCTCCCAAAGTGCTGGGATTACAGGCATGAGTCACCGCGCCTTGCCACATCCATCTTTAAGAGTGAACATGACAATGTATAAAGTGGCAGCTAATCTGCAGCTGTTTTCCCACCGGTACCTGACCCAGCAAGAGCTGAGAGTGTCAGAAATGCTGGGCTTGACCTCAGCCACCAGGTAAAATACCCTCCACCAATTTTACCGACATGAAAACTGAGGTTCAGAGATTTCCACTAACCTGCCCAACACAGAATCAGAACTCTTTGGAATTCCATTTGCACGAGCTGGTTGAGGTATGAGTTGGGCAAATGTGTGAGGGGACTGTGTTCGAGTCATGAGGCCTGAGCCTGGCAGCTGGGCCCATTGGCTTGGCCAGGAAACATGAGGTAAAACGTATATTCTTGCAAACTCAGGGGAAAGCACAGAGGCAAGAAGAAGCACGTGTAGAAAGAGTGACCTTGACCGCAAGACAGACAGGGAGTGGGGTGGTCAGTGGGAAGAGGCAGAGCATGAGATACTGCATCCAGACCCTCAGCCGACAGGTATTCCCTGCACCCCTGTGCCCGGCCTGTTGGGCCTGAGGACGGGGAATGCTGGGCTGAGGATGGGAAGACCAGGCCTGACCTGGGTGCTGACCTGCTGTGGGAAGAGTGGGAGTGCACACGGGCCTCTGTGGTCTGGAGCCCGCTGTTTCTACCTCCCAGGTATCTTTCAAAGCCATTGCTGTTCTTTGTCTCCACTGCCCAGCATTCTGGTCTCAGCTCAGGACTACAGTCGCCTCGGCCTGCCAGCCTTTCTGTTTCCTTCTGCTTTCCTCCAGTCTGTTTTCCACACAGCACCTGCTGTCCTCTTTGAGTCGGGATCTCACTCTGTCGCCCAGGCTGGAGTGCAGTGACATGCTCATGGCCACCGTAGCCTCCACCTGCTGGGCTCAGGAGATTCTTCTGCCTCAGCCTCCTGAATAGCTGGGACTACAGGTGTGTGCCACCATGCCTGGCTAATTTTTCGATTTTTCTGTGGAGATGTCTTGCTATGTTGCCTAGGCTGGTCTTGACCTCCTGGGCTCAAGCAATCCTCCCACCTCAACCTCCCAAAGTGCTGGGATTACAGGCATGCCCCACCGTGCCCAGCTAATTTTTATTTGTAAAGATAGTCCCCCTATGTTCCCTGTGTTACCTAAGCTGATCTCATCCTCTGGGGCTCAAGCAATCCTCCCACCTCAGCTTTCCAGCTGGGATTATAGGCATGCACCACCACACCTGGCTAATTTTTTTTTTTTTGATATGGAGTCTCACATGCACGCTCACGGCCACCCCAGTGGCGACTTGCTGGGCTCCAGCGATTCTTCTGCCTCAGCCTTCCGAGTAGCCGGAACTACAGACATGCACTACCATGCCCGGCTATTTTTTATTTTATTGTAGAGACAAGGTCTCACCAAGTTGCCCAGGCTGGTCTCGAACCCACGGGCTCAGGCAATCCAATCACCTCGGCCTCCCAAAGTGCTGGGATTACAGGCTGAGCCACTGAACCTGGCCAATTTTTTTTTTTAATTTGTAGAGATTGAGTCTCCCTGTTGCCTAGGCTGATCTCAATCTCCAGGGCTCAAGCAATCTTCCCACCTCTGTCTCCAGAAGTGCTGGGATTACAGGCACGCCCCACCACGCCCAGCTAATTTTTTTTTATTTGTAGAGATAGAGTCTCACTATCTTACCTAGGCTGGTCTCAAGCAATCCTCCCACCTTGGTCTCCCAAAGTGCTGGGATTACAGGCGTGAGTCACTGCGCCCGGCTGTCCTCTTTCAGTGGCATCCAGCCCCCACTCCCAGCCCACCCTACTCCTGCCAGGCTTCTGGAATGCGCCCAGTCTTCCTGCTTGAGGGCCTCACACAGCTCCCCTCCGCTGCTGGTAGCACACCTTCCACCCCACTCCTCCCCACCGCCTTCAGCTTCCCTCCCGACCCTTCAGGTCTCATCGCCCCCAGGCGGGATCCTCTGCCCTCGGTCCCCCACTCTTCATGGCCTTTTGCGCACCTAACAGGAGTAGGCATTCTGTTTTCTCAGGATCCAGCATGCGGTTGGTAGTCCACACACACATCTGATGAATGCACTCCTCAAGCCCATTTCTTCATTTGCAAAATGCCATCCATGCCACCGAGCTTTCAGATGACCACAGAACAATGCCCACAGATTTGGTCTTCGCCATGCACCAGTCATTGAGGTTTCTATGCAGCTGTCACAAAATCCTAGCCCTCCGTCCATTTTACCGATGAGAAAACTGAGGCACAGAGATTTTAACTCATCTGCCCAACAATCAGGAAGAGGTGGATGGAATTCCAGCCTAGATGGTCTGACTTGAGTCCTCACTCTTTATTCTGCAGTGTCAAGCACAGAGCAGGTGCCCAGGGAGGCCATGGAGGGATCTGCCCTCACCCGGGAGGGCAAGGAACTCACAGAGGACAGTGGAGTGAGGCACGGGGCTGGGACGCTGGGTTTTAAGTACCCCTGCTTCCGGCCAGAGACTGCTGTGGACTTGCCATCGCCTAGACAGGCCAAAGCAGGCAGGGACTCCTCGGGGACATAAAGGAAGCAAGAAGCCTAACCAAGGCCCCTTGTGTCCTAAAACTCAAATGAGTCCAATCAAGTCCACACATCAGAGCTGGTTTTTTCCAGAACATTCTCCGTGATGTGGCCTGGACCTCTGCTCCCCTAAAATAACCATCTTGTTAGTGACATCAGAATCAAGTTCACCTTTTTTCTTTTTTGAGTTGGGAGTCTTCCTCTGTTGTCCAGGCTGGAGTGTAGTGGCACGCTCATGGCTACCACAGCCTTGACTTGCTAGGCTCAGGTGATCCTTCAGCCTCAGCCTTCCAAATAGCTGGAACTATAGGCGCATACCACCACCCCCGGCTAATTTTTTGACCTATTGTAGAAAATCTCACCAAGTTGCCCAGGCTGGTCTCGAACCCCTGGGCTCAGGCAATCCTCTAGCCTCAACCTCCCAAAAGTGCTGGGATTACAGGTGTAAGCCACTGTACCTGGTCTAATTGTTAAAGGTAAAGGCAAACAGCTCATTTTCACTGTATACTTTTATAATATGTATAAAGATTGCCCAAATTGTCACTTTCAGGAATGCAAGTAAGATTCAAATGCATATTAAACTTCAGAGAATCTTCCCTTATGCTAAAAAGTGGTAATGCCATCAGAGTGCTTCAGACACTTGGTAAGAGTTTAGGCAAGAAACATTACTAATGGTGTCATAAATAAGTATTATAACTTTATTAAAATGAAAAGACAATATTCAAAATAATGCAACAAAATGAATAAAATCCTTTGTCCAATACTGTACACACAATGCAGAAATCAGTGCATTTTTCTTAAGCATGTTTTAACCTTCATTTAGTTCATACTAAAATAGAACAAGCTTTAAATAGCTCAAATAATATTCAGCAGTTTAAACTGTAAACAGCGTGTTGAACTGTTACGGGAACATTGTAGTAATGTACCTCTGCTAGTGAGCACCTCCTCTTTTGGGCTTATCTGTTCAAGATACATACATGAAGAGCGTACAGACAGGAACACAAGCCGTGCGTCTCACTGCGTCTAAGCAAAGCAGCGGCGGAACCTTCAAAGCAGAGACGCTGATGTGACCTCTGGTATTAAGACATACTGTGCTGTTGGTCAGAAGTGTTTTACTTAAAAAGCAAACAATCCCCAGGAAATACTGAATAGGAACCAGCAACACAAGGCCAGCTTGTGTTGTATTTGTTTATTCATATAGTCTAAAAAAAAACAAACACAAAAACACCACACACATCCCCACACAGTAACTCTCAATCACAGAGCTAATTGCTTCATTATTTTGTAAAACTGACATCCTAAACACTGGCATCTAGTGTACTTTTCCATCTGAGTCTACTGTGGCCCCGTTTCTGGGAGCCAGTCCTACAGCGGGCCAGCTCAGTGGGGAAATCAAGCAGGAACTGTCAGGAAACATAACTTGCTAATTCTAGGATCTTGTTTCATGTTTCAAGATGCAAGACATGTACTGGTGACAATATGGTTACCAAACAAACTGCTGCCTCTCCCCTCAACAGAAATGAAACCTGCAGGTGTCAGGCCTTGGCATGACTTTTAAACCAGGCAGGGACAGTCACGGTAAAGAACAGATGCCCTGCCCTCAATGGAAAAGGCTGCTCACAAAAATAAATGCAACGGAACACAACAGGCCTAAGAGCCAAACATCTTCAAATGTACTCAACAAAAATAATGTTTACGATTCCGATCTACACGATGCTGTATCTTCTTCCATGTGCTCAATTTTCAGTCTGTCAGGACTCATTTCTCCAGCTGGAGTTTTTCTTATTTGAATATATATTACTCTAAGGTAGTAGCTAATCGGTTAACCTGCAACTATGGTCTAATGGGTTATACCACAAGTGTATATATAGGCGTATAATGTATGCATATATAAAAAGTTCCCCATCCTTCCCTCCCGCCATCGCATCTTTAAATTATAGACTTGAATAGACTTGGCTCCAGCGTTAACAAACCAGGGATTCTCAGCATATCAGCATCTCACAACCGCTCTGAGCCTTTCTCATTAAGACAGAGAGTTCAGCTAGTTTATTTTGCAATCTGAAAGGTCCTTCTGTGAACCGCAATCAAACTGGGAAACAGAGCCACATGCTCCTATGTGGGGTCTGCAGAACACGCCCAGAGTCAAGGAGAAACCACGTAGGACAAGTGTTTACGCTTCACGTGGGCCCCCGGATCAGCTTTTGTTTTTGAGTCCAGCTTTTCTGTGGCTGAAACAGCACCCCAGTCAGCAGGTGACGGCTGGGTTTGGGCTGGGTTTGTTTCCTCTGCTTCCCGAAAAAATTTTTCGTATTTGTCCAGGTACGGCGGCCTCTCAGGTAGTAGGTAATAGTGTGTCGAACTAACCTTCTTCCCATTTTCGATAATGGGCAGGATGCAAGGGACCTTGTTGGCAGACCCCTCGCTGTTCTGTCTCTGCAGGGCTTTGCTGCTCACGTACTTGGGGTCAGGGGCAAAGCTCTGCGTCGGGGGCATGACCCCGTTGAGGTAAGACGGAAGGCTCTTGGGGCTCGGCGTGCGGGAGTTACTCCGCGACAGAGGCTCTCTTGGCGGCACCTTGGGGGGCCTGTCCTCGTCGCTGTAGGTGCTGGACGTCACCTCTGCCGACCACCTTCGGCAATCTGGCTTCACAGGCCGTGGGGGGAGCGGAACCCGAGGGGGCACCTCGGGCTTGTCGTCATCGGAGTTCGGAGACGCTCTGTGCACGCAGCTGGATATCCTGATGGCTGGCTTGTGAAAGGACCCAGCGGGACCTGAGTGGGACCTTCTTAACCTTCGATGGCTTTGAGGCGGAGGGTTGGGACTGGGGACCCCTCCGTTCTGGCCAGACACACAGCTGAGGTCTGCTGCGGAAACGGCTGGGGTGTCAAAATATGCATAGTTGATCTGTCCACACCCACGAAAGCTTCGCCTGCCAGGAACATCGTACTTGAAATCAGAAGGCGCACAGTCTTCTAGTAGGAAGTCTGTGTCGGAGCTCGTGAGGAACTCGACCTCACAGTCTGTCTCGTCCAGGGAGAGGTCTTCGGAGATCGGCAAGGGCGGGAGGGGCCTGGAACCCCGCTCACACAGAGGGGCGCCGGCGAAGAGGGAAGTGGGGGTTTTGATGGGCGTCAGTGGGGGAGGAGAAGCACACGCCCCATTCACCGAGAGTTTCTTAAAACCACACACAACCTGGTCCTCTTCGCGCTGCCCCAAGTTTTCGCTCGGGGGGATGACGAGAGCGGGGAGGCTGGACTTCGGAGACGGGCCGTTTTCTGCAAAGCGGTGGCCGTTTGTTGGAGCAGACTTGGCCGTGTGTCCTGGAATGAAGGGCAGATGTTAACGGAAGCCCGGCAGACCCGCCCCAGCCACCGTGGTCCACCTCGTCCGCCTCGGCTTGACGGCAGCAACTCGGAAGACACTCGGGCAACAGCCACAGTGGTAATTAGAGGCCAGAGCACAGTGAACGCACGTGACCTGGTTCAAAGAACAAACTATCTCTTCTATCTCCCTTGGACATGTGCACGGCACACACCCACACATCACAGACAGGTTTTGTGACGTGCGCAAAATTCGCAGAAGATGCGCAGCATATAATTTCCATGAATGCCACACGACACCAGCCTGGCACATGGCACGCGGGGCACGGGCGAGATAAGCCAAGGCCCTTACTGCCGGCATGTCATTACGCTGGGAGGGAAGGCATGGGGTGCGCCGCGTGCTCGGCTGGTAAGCAGCTGCTGACAGAACCCAAGGCACGTCATGTCGCATTAAAAGAGCTGCAGACACATGGTTATCCAAGTCCTGATCAACACGTACACTACGCTCACGCGCCACTCTCACGCGTGCATTGAACACCAGCAAGAAAGGTGAGATCCTATCCAGGTGTTCTAAAAGCTAAGTGTGCATCGGAGCCGAGATGAGAACTCGCTCCTGATTTCAAAAGCTCACACTTCCACCAAGTTCTAGTTAAGAGTCAGGGACTCAGGGAGCGGCTCGAGAGAAACGCGGTCACCTTCAGAAGCTGCGGCCACTAGGGGTCAGGCTACCGCTGGAAACAGCAGGCTCCTTGGTTAAAACGTCACCCCGGAGGACAGGCCACAGTATCCCGACTGTCCCTCAAATGGGGACCGCATTCAGACTATCAGAATACGTACTTGTGGATGCCAGAGGCTCCCGCGTGGTGGAGTCCAGACTGTAGGCCATGGCCAGCGGGTCGATGTGCAAAAAGTTGCTGGAAGGAAAGGAGATGACCTGGGTCATCCACAAGCAGCAACCCTCTCTCTCGTTTTACTGTCACATTCCTACAGAGGACAGCGGGTCCCACGCCCGACTTACTTTTTAAACTCACTGTGCCGGCCCCAGCAGGTCTTCAGAGTCCCCATAGCTTGGCCATCATGCAGAAACCCAGTTTTCAATGGAACGCGAATCTCCTGAGCAGCAACTCCGGCTGTGGACATTGTGTCTGGTTCTGGGATGTCTCCAAGTCTGGGAGGCCCAGGGGTTCTCGAATCAACCAGTAGCTTTCATTCCCTAGGGGAGACGAGGAGAGGACAGGATAAAGGAAGTAATTCAGAAACACCTCGATGAGGACAGTCTCAGTGACAGCAAAGCTGGGGTGGGAATTCGGGGGACGCCGGATGCACAGTTTTGCTGAGACTTTCACTTCGCTCTTACACACTGCAAATAAACTTTTTGACAAATACCGATCGAAGCCATGCGACGTCTTAGCAAAACGAGGAACAGTCCACCGCCAGCAGAAGCGGCCTCACGCCGCAGGGCTGGGCGGTTGCACAACACGTCACACGCCTTTGCCAAAGCTCACAGACCCTCCCCCACCCATGACCCCTGCACCAAGCTCAGAGGAATCTCATCTGCCCAAGCTACCAAGGGACTGCAGAAATGCCTGTATTTTATTCCGCAGAACGAATATCCCCTAAAACTCAATACTGAAATTAGACAAGAGACCCTAGTAGAGCACGGGCATGCGACGACCTCACAGTCTGGCATTTACTCAGATTTTATATTTCAGGGCTGACCTTGGGAAGACAAATTCCAGTCACTACTTGTTCAGGAAAGAGTTACATGTGAAGATTCTGATTTCCATTATCCTGTAAAAATCGAGTTCTGCAAGATGACTAGCTTCAGTGGAAGCTCCCTCCCTCCCTTTTCAAGACAAACTTCAAGGTACATTCTTCACATTCTCTGTGGGGAGATGCCTCTGCTTCAGGCCCTGCTTAGCTGCCAGGCACGGAGATGCGGGCTGAGGACAATTTCCTTCTACCAGGGATTCCTCCCCCTCCATGTTACCCTCCTGCTGCCCCCACAGCCCTTTTCTAATGATTCGTTATATAGGTGCTAATTAGCATCAGATACTCCTGTTTACTCACAATGAGTTCAGGCTTCTTCCCTTGGGCACCAGGACACGATCGGTCAACCATCTGCAGGACACTGACCCCTTCTGGGTATGAACACAGAACACTCTTCCTCATTTTCTTAACTCTGCACACCTACCACGAGCTAGGCACTATGCTAAGACCAAGAATGATGCGAGATGACTATGACGCGTTTGTTAGGGGGAGGGGTACATGGCTTTTTAAAAAAATTGTTCAGCAACGTCCACTCTATTATTTACAAATCTGTCACCTCCTACTGGACTATGAGCTCAGAAAAAGAGGCTGTGTCTCAGTCATCTTTGAATAATCAGTACCTAGGACATCAGTAGGTGCTCAGTAAGTGAATGTTTGTTGAATGAATGACTGTAGAATAGCCTCATCATCAGTATCAGCTGAATGTGGGCAGTATGGAAGGCCTAAGCGGGTCTTAAAGGTAAAAATCTTAAGAAAAATACGCTGCCGGTGTTTGTTTATTTCAACATTAAAAATAAACAGAGCCGGGCTCAGTGGCTCAGCCTGCAATCCCGCGCTTTGGGAGGCTGAGGTGAGTGGATTGCCTGAGTCCGCGAGTTCGAGACCCACCTGGGCAACTTGGCGAGACCTCATCTCTACAATAAATCAAAAAATTAGCCAGGCATGGTAGCGCGTGCCTGTAATTCCGGCTACTCGGAAGGCTGAGGCAGAAGGATCACCGGAGCCCAGCAGGTCGAGGCTGCGGTAGCCGGGAGCGGCCACTGCACTCCAGTCTGGGTGACAGAGTGAGACTCCAACTCAAAACAAACAAACAAACAAAACCCCAAAAATAAACAGAGACAGTAATGTTTCACAGGTTAACGACTGCATCGACCAAATAGAGGAGACGGAGCCCGATGACCAGCTCTCTGCATTCTGCTCTCCCAACGCCAGCTGTGAGATGCGCCAGGCAGAGATTTCATGGCAGGTTTGAAACATCACTTCGGATAGTCAAACAATACTTTTCTTTACCTCGGTCTCTCAAAGATACATGATAAAGGACCCTTTACAAACTCTGTCACTTAAGAAACCTAAGCTATCCGGCAGTCCACTGAGGGTTAGTTCTCAGATGCCCGAAAGTGTGTTATCTACCTATCAAGTGGTAAAAAATTTAAAACCAATTAAACGAAAACTGCAGCCTCTCCCCGTGTACTTAGCCCCGTGGCTTCCTGAGCTTTTTCTAAGCATTCTGCAAGCACTGACAAGACTGAGGGAAAGTCTCTGTAATATAAAAATGAAAGGCGAGATAGCAAGAAGATGGTCTTTAAGTCGTTGGAAAGCACACGTTTGGAGATTGCTCACCCAGATTACAGGAAAATGCTGCGGGGGATGGGGGCCCAGCCCCCACCTGTCGGCAGGCCGGCAGGCACGACTAGTCATTACCGTGGGGCCGCCTCCTGAAGCCATCTAAATCTCAGCTTTCAACAGAGGGATTGTGCAACCATCGCCTCTGCAGGAATGGCCTTGGAATGCTAAGCCTACGTCTCAATGGTCACTTCAAATTATTTATACGTTCTAGAAAAAGTTATTTTTTATTCATTGTTTCCATCACCTACTTGTTAGCTTTCTTAAGAAAAAAATTTCTTTAGTATAAAAAGAATTGTGTTCAGGAAGCCAGCTCACTTCTGACCACAATAGTGTCTTTGTGTATTCATGGAAGGTGACCTGCCTCTCCATTTCAATGGGGAATTGTGAATGGGCCGGGTTATGAAACTGTCCGTACTTCCTACTCGCTGCATGGGAGAGGCCAGGGCAAAGGAACTGCCATGTTCTCCTCTTTTGGAAAACAGCCTCGAACTGCAGACTCGAAAAGGGTCGTGCCGCAGGACTGGAAGAAACTGAGACAAATGTTCCCCAGACTGTGAGCGGAGGGCAAGAAACCACCTGAACCAACTCCACCTCTCAAAACCTTCTAGGACTCCGGTGGACACTCCTAGGTGGGGGAGGGATCAATCCATCGGGCCAACCTCAAGCTAACCAGAAGGAAGCCCTGCTTAAGTGAAGTGTAAATCACGCCGCAATGTTTCAAATGTTACCTGTTTCCTGATAACCGGAAGGCCAGCTCTGTTTTACAACTCATTAGGGAAACAACTGCAAAAACATACCTATGTGGGAAAAATCAGTATGTAACAGCACAAGACAGCTTTCTGTCATAACATGCGGAAACAGAAACGTGAATGCCAATCCAGGCTGCCTGGTTTCGACTAGGATCCAAATAACCCTAAGCACAGCTTCTCTAAAGTTCATAAACTCATCTTCAGCTTTTTTAATGGATCAAAAATGCAGTTAAATGCCAATCCCACATGTGAACTAGCTTTTCCTGATAACATCATTTGCTTTGGCTTTGAATTCAAAGGGAGGGACCCCCAAAACCATTTGTTTCTTGAGGCTTTCCTTTGATTTCATTCTCCAAGCACCTGCCACCCAAGGTTTAAGCCACGTCCACAGCCTCAGCTCTGGTCAGCTCCCGAGTCCCGGACTCCAGCCACTTCCATCGCCCGCGATCGTCTTTCCACTTGGATGGTCCTCTGGCATCTCGAATCTACAGCGGCAACTCCTCCTTCCTCTTACTCCACACCCCGCCCCCTCCCCCCACCAGTTCACTCTTAAGGGGATCACGATTCTCCTCAAGGCACCATTTTTAACCTGAGGCTGCACACATTCGATTGCCAAGTTCCACCGAGTACTCCCATGGTTTCTCAGGTCTTACTCTCCCTCCACATACAGGCATCGCCCTTTCTGGGGTCTGAAACACCTGGCCCATCTTACATGCCAGAACCAGATCAATATTCCCTAACTACAGGTGGAATGAAAATCTTCACAGTGCAACAATCTTCCAAGCCTCCTAAAGAAAACCTCTTCAGCCTGGCACTCAGGGCCTCCCGAACATGGGCCTGATCTACCTTTTGAAGCTCTTGCTTCCCTTTCCCCTAAAATCTGTTAGAATTCAGTTTAACCTTTAAAGCCAGGTCGTATGTGACCTTTTCCACGACCCTGTTCCCTTCTATGAAACACTGTTCTTGGGTGGTTTTGTGCTGGGCCCTGGTTCCCCTCCCACCTTCCAAATCTTCTAGGACAGGACTGTCTGACTTTTGTTTTCTCCCTGCAGATCCTGGTTCACTCTTCCCTACTTATTTATTAGATAAATAGGATACCGAGAAAATATCTCACTGAAAAAAAGTAATTACATAAAAGACTCTCATGTAAGCCAGGAACTCAGGAAAAAAGCAGATTTGTAAGGGGTACGCTTAACATGTGCTGGAGTGATGCGACTGCCCCATAATAATGTAACAAGTTTAGAATATGAAACAGGAAGGAATTTTTATTAAATTCATTTCCAGAATTCAAAGGGAACAGTTTGCAGACTGAGCAAAAGTGATAAGCTTAAGTGCATAACAGTGTAACTTTCTAAACTGGTTTCTGTTACTATATATTTACTTGAAGTAGTTAGGGTTGCTTCCTGCAAACAATGAATTTTACCTTCTCTTGCATGCTAGTCCTTCCAGATTACAATGTATCTGCTGCTAAATTTAAAGTCACTTTCCTAAAAAAGAAAGAAAGAAAGAAAAATTCACACCAGAAAGCATACTGCACCTTCTTTATTAAGGTGAAATCATGTGCCTTCACTTGAAGATAGGCTCTTGGAAACTGCCACAAAAAAAAAAAAAAAGAAAAGAAATGAAACGAAAAGGGGGAAAAGAGGCAAGATTTTCATTC
>CAUYQG010148731.1:0-19504 GCA_963574415.1 Tarsius wallacei
ATTTATTGTAGAGATGAGGTCTCGCCAAGTTGCCCAGGCGGGTCTCGAACCCGCGGGCTCAGGCAATGCACTCACCTCAGCCTCCCAAAGCGCGGGATTACAGGCTGAGCCACCAGCCCGGCTTAACCTTCATTTTTTTTAAACTTTTGTTTTGCTACTCTAACAAAGAAAAATCAGGACTTTGTTTTCATTGTGCTTGTTTTTAATTTATGGAGGGTGATACTAATTTTCCCATTTAAAATAGTAACAGAAAAATAAAGCATAGTTTGATTTAAATGCAAATATTTACTACAAATATCCTTAATAAGTACATGCCAGTGAGTACAGAATATTAACTATCCAGGAATTATTATGTTATATAGATATGGTAAAAATCAGGATGGGTAACTGTAATTTAAGAAACACTAAATCAGGTCATTTCTGTTCACCTGTAAACTTATAAGAGCTTTCAGGTACCTCATTAAGTGGTTAATGTCCACGCCAGTTTCTGCTCCCCAAAATGTACATATATTTGTTGACACAGCATTTGGTGAATGAAGTTCATGTCTGATGTGTGGTTAATAGTATGTGACAAGGCACTAACATATTTTGGTACCTTTGGGGAAATTTTGGCTGCAGTTACCTATAATTTGCTAATTTTGCATTTGCATTGGTTTTTTTCCCCCGTTTCTTAAAATATAATGAAATGGGGACAAGCACCTTTGCCTTGGTGTAATTAAAAATAAAATTATGTCAGGAACATCTGTTTTAAAAAGGAATTTCTATTTGTTTTATCACCAAAAGGTGGCGTCCTACCCCCATGCCCTTTATTTAAAAACTCTTGCTTTAATTTAACAAAAAGAAACTTCCAGTTGATTACTGATAAAGAAATTAAAATCTGCTTCCTATGAATGTAACGTGACAGTGTTGAAAATGAACAATATGTTAAGCTGCAGTTAAGTTTCCCTCTAATGTAAACCAAATGGACACGGAGTTCTTTAATAAGGCAGCACATTAGACAGTATCATATACAAAATTGAGTACAATATATCATGGGATTTATAACCGGGATTTCCTTTTGTCTGCAAAACTTGTTGCCAACCTGACTTTGGCCCCCATTTGCAAGTGAATGTAGAATTTAAGGCCGTTAAAATGCAGAATAAGATCAGCGGCAATATAAAGATCTCTTTAGTATGGCAATAATACTTTTTAAAAACACACTGCTTAATGTGAAAAACAAGATCAGGGCATGAATTGTTCTTTACAGACTATGAATAGATTTGTCACATTAAAATAAACTGCTGTTCCCCTGAGTTGTAATTCTACAACCAGGCATATACCATAAATATGTTATATTTGGCATAAATATTTCAGAAATTAAAAACATTTTTAATAGAGTGATTACTATAGACCCACTAGACTGGCTACTTTTTTGTAGATTTCCACTTAATTCAGTATATGGAATGTCCAGTGATGTCAAAGGGTTGTTGGCTATATTATGTGAGTTGACATAAAGCCTTTAAAACAGTGCCTAGGTTATAGTATACTTTCAACAAATGTTAAATATTGTTACTGACAGCTGTAGACTGTGCACCCCTCAAGGGCGGTAATTTTATTTGTTTTTGCATCCTTCAGTGCCCACTCTATGGTCTGGAACACAGTAGGTGAGTCATTAATGTCTTAAATGTTTTGACATACGAAATGAACCCTAATCTATAGGAAGCTAGAACATTCTACACAAGTTGAAACATTTTATTTATCTAGATTCTAGTATAAAAGATTAAATGAATAGTCTTGACTTGGTAGCATGGAAACTCGTACAGCATGCATGCAACATGAATTCTACAAGGCTGGAATTACCTTAGCGGTCTCCTTTACTCTGACTTTATTCTGTAGTGTCAGCAAATGCTTTGTTTTTAAAATTTTTTTACTTGCAAAACAGATACAATTTTAAAGTGGGAGTCTTATGTTACCCTTGAAATTGAGATTTAAATTCTTCCGTAAATGAATGTTTAACAGTATTTGTAAAAGGATATCATCCAAAAGAATTCATAATAATCTTTTCAGGATATTATCTACAACTGTGCTGGTCTCAAGACCAAAGGGACAGCAAGCCTTTCCCCTCCCCCCAAGGGGAAGTACTTTGTAGGAATCCTCAGGGGTGACTTTTAATATATTCTCATAAAATATTGGCCTGGTGCACCATCCAGCAAGTAGCTGGAAATGCTGGTTTGGGAGTTTGGCAGCTTCTGAGGTGATGGGTTTGAAAAAGAATTATTTTTGTTAACAACAACAAAAAGCCATAGAGGTCTTATCTTTCAAAGTCACGTTTTGGAAACACAACCCGCTTCCTTCTCTATTTGTGTTGATAAAAGTGAAAGAAATACCAGTGTCTTTTGCTTGATATATGTGTATCTATATTTCAAAACATTTCATTCAGGCTCCTAATTGACTCCTTCGAATTTCTAAATTCAACCAAACTTCATACAGCAAAAAGAAAAAAAAAATCTCACCTTTTCAAAGAATTGGACAAAGCTTTCTGCACGTGACTGATCTCTGGGAGAGCAGGTAATTTGTGTTAAACAACTGACTGACAAGCCGGTCCCCGGGCGTTTTCCTAAGAGGAACCGTGGCAAGAACACAGTTCCTGAAGCAGACACTTTCCCCCCAAGTGGACCTAACTGCACATTCCTGCAGTGACTCTAACAAGGAAGCGGGGAGAGACTCGGCCCACATTACATTCTCTCCAGATTCCGAGAGAGTAGGGAAAGAACCCCTCGCTGCCTAGCGGGGTTTGTGTTTCCTTGCAAACAGGGGTTTGTCCTTCTGCTGAACTTTCACCTCCCGAACTCGCCTTCTTTCATTGGACAAAGTGCAGAAAGAAAGAGGAGAGACCGAGGGAGGACGGGAGAGCAGGAGAAAGGGGCTTGAAAACACCACCTCCCACCTCCCTCTCCTTCAACTGTCACTGATGGCAAAACACTTTCACTTTTAGCTGGAGGAAACTCACATCTTTGCCTATCCTCTCCCCTGCCTTCTGTATTTTTAGCTCAGAATCCAAGCAAATAGCCATCGCATTCCCATCTTCGTCCCTGGTTGTTAACACTCTCCCTCTCGTTTTTCCGGTGTCTGCATGGGCCCCCCTTTCCCATCTTCTGAGGAATCCCCCCCTCCGCCCCCATGCCCCTTATTATCCAGGTCTTTCCTGCCAGATCCCTCTTTTGCTAGGGACTGCTCTGGCGTTCCCTTCCTCTCTCTGGTCTGCGGGGCTCTGCCTTCCTCTCCTCTTCCCCATCCAGCCTGGACGCCCCTCACTCCCCCCTCCCTGGCCTCCAACCCCCAGCCCTCGATCCCCCCACCCCCCCTTGCTTTGGCAACTGCAATTTTTTTTTCCCTGCGAGCCCTGTTGTTTACCCAGCAGGTGGATGTGACGTCAGGGACGCACAACAGCAAAAAATAACAACATCTCCCTCCGCGACGTGTTGGCCTCTCTCGCGCGCCTTATTTATTTATTTGTTCCGGGATGTCGGGGGGAGGGGAGTGGGCGCCGGCACCCCAGGGCCCGGGGAGGGGGGGCGGCTCGCGTCCTGGGGGCGCCGGGGGGCCTCGGCGAGTGCGTGAGGCGGAGAGGAGACCGTGGTGGGAGGCCGGGAGCCGGGCTGTGGGACGCCCCCGGCCCCGCGCTGCCCGCGCCCCTGCCGCCGCCGGCGCTGGCCGGGCTCCGGGAAGCTAGTCCGGAGCGGAGGAATCTATTGTTATTTATTGTGTGGCGGCTGCACGCTGTACTCGCGGCCCGGCCCTCGCCCGGGAGTGCGTGTGTGCGCGCGTGTGTGCGCGAGTGTGTGTGTGCGCGAGTGAGTGTGTGCGCGGGGTGCGCGCGCGGGCGGGAGTGGGCGCGCGCGGGGAAAGGCCCGAAAACACCTTAGTTTGCACCGAGAGACCATTTGCAGCGGGTGAGTTTGTATTTTTCCATTTCTGCTCCACTTTTTCCCAAGCCGCCTCCTGCCTTGTTTCCGCCACTTTAAACAACAACAACAACCACCACAAAAAAAAAAAAAAAGAAAGAAAAAGAAAGAAAAAAAAAAAGAAAAAAAAACCCCAACTACTTTCCACCTCCAGGCTCCACGTGCATCTCCCCCAGCCCTCCCCTCTCTTCCTCTTCTACCTCCCCCCCCCGCGGTCGGGGCCCGGGCTCTGGGATGGGTGGGGGCTGCGGGCCGGCGCGCGGGTGGAGGGAGCTCCGGCGGCGCCCTTACCCTTTGGGTTTATTTGCATAAGTCAAATACGCTGGTGTGGGGGGGCGGCGGCTGCGAGGAGGCGAGATCGCCTCCTCCTAGGCCCCTTCACGCCTCTCTCTGCGCTCTCCACGATCGCCTGGGGGAGAAAAATCAATACGCTCAGAGGCCTTCTGGCGCAACTTTCGGTGTCCGGCGTTGGCGTCCGGTGGCCGCCTGGGCGCTGGGCGGGTGCGGGGACCCGGGTCCGGGCCGAGGCGGGAAGGGGCGCGCACCGGGCGCCTCCTGGGCCCAAAGTTTGGACTTGGCGCAAACTTTTTCCCTTTCTTCTCGGCGGGTGTGTGCCCCCTCGGTGCCCTTGAACTACCCCTCGGGCCCCAACGGACTGACTGGGGACGCCTGGCTCTGGGCCCCGCACTGGGGAACTTCCCCGGTGCCACGCGCGCCTTGCCCCGAAGCCAACGGCAGGGAAGCTCTCCCGCCACCCGCTGGGATCCTGGAAAACTCAAACACACACCTGCGCACCCCCAGCCAGACACGCACCCCCCACGCGCGCGCGGTCCTGGCTTTTCCGAGACGCGCCCGCAACAACCGCGGCCAGATCCGCGGGTGGGCGTGGGAGCAGGGTGCGCTGCGAGAAGTCGCCTCGCCCGGGTCCCTCTCCCCCCACCCCCCACATATTCTGGTTTTACTCCCCTCTAGAGCTTGGCGAAAGGGGGGAAGGGATTTCCCAAGCCCGGATCGGTCCAGCGACGCGCGCGTGTCGCCGCGTCCCTCCGGCCCTGTCCCGGCGGCTGATGGCTTTCCGTCCCTCGCCTGCGCTCAGCCTTCCTCCCGAGCTCCCCGCGCTCTATTCGTGTCCGGCAGAGACGACTCCCCGGTGACAGCGAGCCGAGGCGGCGTGCGCTTCGGGTGGGGACCGCGACAGCGGCGGCGGCGCCGGGAGCCGAGGAGTTTGCCAGTTGCCGCGGGGTCGCGGTCATTTGCTGCCTCCGCCTCCCCTCGCCCCCGCCTCCCGCCCCCCTCCTCCTCAGACACCGTCGCGCACGGAAACTTAGATTCCTTCTCCTTTTTGGCCCTCGACGAGTCCCCCTCCCCACCTGTTGTGAGCTCCGCCTTGGTCCCCGGAGACTGGCGGTGACACACAGCTCCTCGGCGCCCAGAAACAAAGTCGCATGCCCCCCCGCC
Source organism: Tarsius wallacei (assembly GCA_963574415.1). Classification (NCBI taxonomy): domain Eukaryota; kingdom Metazoa; phylum Chordata; class Mammalia; order Primates; family Tarsiidae; genus Tarsius; species Tarsius wallacei. The sequence goes on from CAUYQG010148731.1 coordinate 5,403, forward strand.
AGTGTCTGCTTCGAAATCGCTCCCTGCAGCCCCCCCATTCCCGCGCAGCTCCCGCCCCCTGTGAGAATAAGGACTAAATAAACAGTTGTAACTCCAAACCTTGCGCCTGCGATCGTATCCCTCTCCCACCCCTTCCCCCTGTTCCTACCCCCTCCTTTTTGTTGTTGCAACTTTGTAAGATCCTGGGGAAGGTGCTGAGACTTTGGCTCGGGCCGATTCCCCGGTCTCGGGATCCTCGCCGGGATTCCCTGAGCCGCATCCTCTCTTCCCTCCACGCGCACTCGCGGTCCTCGGAGCCCGCTGCCCTCTCTGCCTTGGCCTCTCGGCCTACTCACCCGTCCCGTCCCCTTCCATTCCCCCCAGCCTGTACGGGGAGGACTTGCTGAGGGTCGCCCTGGTTTCTTGTCGACCACAGAACCCGAAAGTTTGCAAGAGGAGAGCGCGCGGCGAGCGAGCGGGCCGGGGGCAGCGGCAGCGGCGCCGGGGACCATGGTGCTGCCGGCGCCTCCTCCGCGGACGTGAAGGCGGCGCTCCCACTCCCTCCCCGGACTCCGCGGGTAAGTCGAGGCGGCCGCGGGCGCCGGGGCCGGGACGCGGGCGGGGGCGAGGGGGCAGGGGACACCCGAGAGCCCCTGGCTGCATCGGGGGTTCTCTGTGCCCAAAGAGCCAGCCCGGGCTGCGCGAGCGTAGAGATAAGGCGCCGGGAGCGAGGAATGTGCCCATCCTCAAGCCGGTAGGTGCTTCGGGATACTGGACTTTTTTTCCTCTTTTTCCCCCCTTTCTTTCCTAAATCCGAAAATCTGGAGATCAAAGTTTAGCGTAGAGTGGTAGAGTGTAAAGTGCTGCGATAAAATATGGTGACATCCCTCGCCCCCCTTCTCACCCCACTCCCTCCTTATAACTATTAATTATTTCCAAGTCATTGTGTCCAAATACCCTTGCTGGGTTGATTACAAAGTGTATTGATTTAGTCTGGGTTCATCCTACGTTTTCGTCTTAATTCATTTTCTTTTTGCTCGACCAGGAGACCCAAAATGAAACTTATTTCTTCCTCTTCCTTACCTCCCCGCCCCCAAGCCCTCATCTGCGAGGCTTAGGCAGAATAATGAAATTAATATAAACATTTCATTGGGTTGCTTTTAAGCTACTCCAGTCCACGTCCGGGGGCTGAGGTTGGCCTCACGTCTGGTCACAGGTATTTTCTGAGTTAGGATTTTCTTTTTTATTTCTGCTCTTGAGACAAGAATGTTGGAAGAGCATTCTGGATTCCTTTTGAAAGGAGTCTGTACATTCATGCCGTCTACACTTCACCATCGGTTGTCCGTAGACTTGACGGTTAGGACTTGCACAATAGCTGAGTTGAGAAAACCTCAAGGATATTTAAGGAATTTTCCTACTCGTGAAAATATATTGAAGAATCTCTGCAAAATTTTAACCTTCCATCTCCTTCTCCACACCCCCTCGTTTTTTTCACAGTGAGAATCGCTTTGGAGGGAGATGTCTTAATTAGAATTTGAAAAGAAATAGTAAGACTTCAGGTGTTTTCTACCCAGGGGTAGCCTGCATAATTGAGACAGAGGAGTTTCTGCTGTTTTCCTGTTCCAGAGAGAAATGTATCAAATCTTTTTTAGAATTCCATTGGAGTTTTGATTCTCAAAGTGGAAATACCCACCTCTTAGTCCAGGAAAAGAAAACTGGACTCACGGTTTCAGAAATTTGGAATGGGCTTTTTCCCTCTCTGTCTTCTATTTGCAATGTCTCATAATTAAAGAGCATGAAAAAATAAAAAGGAACTCAACTAGTTACCATTCAAAAGGTGTCAGCTAAAATCTCACTGCCAAGGGAAAAAAAGGTTTAACATCTTGCCACTGGCTGCATCCCCCACCCCCTCCCCCTTAGACTTTGGATTAGTCATTGTATGGGACAGAGAGGGGAAAAAAAAATCACTTTTTTTTTTTTTTTGGAAAAGTAAAGTAAACAGCCTCCAACTGCTGAACCTTGACAACCCAAATTAAGGAAGCAGGAAAGATCAAACAGAACTGCTGCTGGGTTGTTGTCAGGAGCTGCTACACGGAGAACCCTGGACTATTCGATCAAGCAGCAAGGCTATATGTTCACTTATGCAGAAATGGACCATTGCAAATGCTGATCTTTGTTGTGGAAGCAAGGGCTCACTTGGAAGGAAATACTCAGCCCCTCTCTGGGCAGCATTTGAGTTCCTTATGGATGCGGGGTTGCTAAACAAGTTATTTATTTATTTTTTCATGCATCCTTCTTTAAGAGGAGAATGCAACCAAAAAGGTATTAAAAGAATATTAAGTCGTCCGGAGGCTGTCTTGCTACCCAGAACTGTGCAGTGGAATTCTTTTTACCAACATTAGACTCCTACACTAGAGTTAGATAACGTTTTCTCACATCGAGTTTAGAAGATCTGCCTTGTCAGGGAAGCCAAGGTTTTGTATGTGAGGGTTTAAATCTGATGTGAAGCTCAGAAAGAAGAAAAAAAAAATCCCTAGTGATGAAGTTTTGTGTCAGCCCACTCTTGGAATTTAAAAAGGCGAGAGAGAGCAGTCTCCAGATTAGACATAACCTCTTTTTTTAGATTGACATTCAACATGACCACGTTGCTACTTTTATTTAAGTTCTCTGTAACTTGTCCTTGCTTGTTGTCTAGGAAAATTTAACTGCTTTACATTTTTAAAGAGTAGTAACAGTAATTATTTTAGCATTTTGTTTTCACAGGTTTATCAGAGTATAATGAAAGAAGCATCAACTATTCAAATTAACTCTAAAATTAAGGGGCTTATATTGCTAGAGATGTCTCTGAGATTTTGTGTTTATATTTAAATCCTGAGTTTAAGCTGTGTAGCACTTTTTTTCTAGTAATAAACTATTCCCAAATTAAATGTCATTTTAAATTAAGTAGAACAGAGTAGGAAGTAGGGCAAGTAAACACATATAGAAGAATAAAAATAGTTGTCGTTTAAGGATTATATTTTTTAATTAACAAGTATTGGTCACATAGTAAGCACTTTATATATTTTTATAAGTCAGTTTCATAACCACGGTGCACAACATGTTTCAAAGTCTTTAGCTTTTATTGGATATACCTTTATTGTATAATTAAGCAATGTGAGTTAAACATACACATGGATGCTATTAGGCAATTCTTTGCAATATGTAATGTTTTTAAAAAGCTATACATATTTTCTAGTTAAATCATTTGTACTAACAATAGCAAAAGTTAACTGAGTTAATATTGAGCCTAGGCATGATCTTCTGTTACTAAGTTTTTCTTTGCTTTATCTAAGACTATACCCTTGGCCTTGCAAATTTGCATCTTAGGCTCTGATGAAGAGTATGTCTGTTTTCAGCAGTTGTTTAAATTAACAGAAGAATTGTGATATTTCCCAAATATATTTATATCACAGTAGGTCCAATGCCAAAATTAAGAAAGAGAAGGGAAAATATAGCAGATGTGACAGCTTCTTTTGAACCCAGCTTCCTCTTTGCAGCCAATCTTATTGTGCATATTTATTTGGTTTTCATGTTTTACTTAAGACTCAAAACTCAATTTTAAACGTTATCTTGCAAGATTCTGCATCACAAAAAAGTAAATGTGTATTTAGACTAGGTTAGGTGTTATAATACCTATCACATTTCAATGGGAATGCCAAGAATATTTTCAAGATATAGCAAGTTTTGTCTTTTAAAGATAATTTTAGGCACACGTTAATAAAACTTAAATAGATTGCAGACTGTCAGAAAATAGTATAAATTTTGTTTATGATTCAGTTACTTTAAGGTACTTACATTAAAGAAGCTCATTTAACCCCTGACTGAAGAGCATTAAGTGGGAAGGGAAGCCCTCCAAAGAGCTCCCAGTGCCCTTTGCTCTCTCGATAATCTTAAATTACTACAATTTAATTGCAACTTCAAGGCATTGAGTAAGAGCTGTTTCTCTACAACCGAGAAAGGGTTTCCAGAGCATGGCTAGATTTACACAGGTGGTATTTTTGTCTTAAAATTAAAAATATTTTTTTTTTGCTGTGGGCTTTTTCCTTTCCTTCTTATCCTGTTAGATATCCCACTCCTTTTGTAGATTTCAGTCATAGTAAAGGCCATTTTTGCTAAGCCAGCAATATTGGTCTTTCTTTTTCTTTTTAGGTATGTTTTTTGAACTTAGAGTGTATAAAGATCTTAAGTAGGTAGGAGTTTGTTTTCTAAAAAAAAGTAAACTCAAGAAAGGCATCTGCTGAATGAATAGATAGGTGAACATTATACATGAGCCAACATATACTTTTACTATTTGCAGGAGATTTTTAAAAAGTTGATGGTAGGTAGTCCCACCAGGTGATCAAACACCGAATTTATGAAACAAGCCAGCAAGTCAAGTAAGTTTGCACTTGGGCCCATGTATTTTCTAAAGGATCTTTCTTGGGATGTGTTACCCTAGAGCTCAGGCTGCTTTGATATACATGTGCTGTCTGATTTTAAACATATTTCTCTTCTATGGTACTTGGATGAATTAAGGTTAAAGGTGCCAAAAGCTGGAATGTCAGCAGACCATGAGATGAGGCGAGTTCCTGAAACGGGGCACATCATGCCAAATTTGGGGTATCTTCTGTAAGACAGTTTTTTGGGGGGGGCATTGATAGTTTATTTTAATTGTGCCTGGGACCATGTGCTTAATGGAAATTAAGCAGATTTGGCTTGTGTAGCCAACCTAAAAATAAATGTTGTAAGGAATGTTTGATTTCAAGAAGTGCTTTGGTTTTGCATCCCATAGATAATGTTCTTGCAATTAGGGCTACAAGGCTGGTATTCTGTAAAGGGGAAGTACAGTTGGAGAAAGTGCATGGCGGTCGGGAGAGACAATTAGACAGTGTTCTTTGTTTCTTTAATAAATTCTTCTTATTAATTACAGTCAGTTTGTGCTAAGGCATTTTTCAAGCCTTGCTTAGAAGTCAGCTCCCATTCACAAGAAGGTTTTGCCAGGAGCTATGTTCTTCGCACTGTTGTTTTACCCAGTCGTGAAATCTATTGACCAGACTGGCTTGTGGATGTCTCTGCAAGACTTGTTTTTCTTTTTGCAGTGCCCAGATGCCAGTTTCTAATAAATATTCTGCCTTGTGCACAACAGGTGTTTGTTTGGTACTTATTTTATGGGGCTTAAAGTGAGAAAAATGTTTCCTGCCTAGCCAGCCTACCTAAAAGAAAGAACCTAGTATCCGAACAGGTGTAAATGGGTTTTTCCTCAAGGCTCTCCCCAAACAGTTTTGTTTTAAAAGGGGGAGTAGGGGCGGGAAGGAAGGCTCAATTTAGTGCCATGAAATTTACAATTAATTGTAATAATTTAAGATTATCGGGAGAGTGCAAAGGGCAGTGGGAGCTTTTTAGGGGCTTGGTCTTGATGTTTAATGCTGCTCGGTTGTGGGGTTCAATTCGTTCCTTCAGTCTGAGTACTTAAAGTAACTAAATCGTAAACAAAATTTATATTAGATCCTGACAACTAATAATCTATTTAAATTACATTAAAGTATCTGGGCAAAAATTTAATTAAAGACAGCAGAACTGTCAAGCCCTGTAAATATCTTGACAGGTCTACTCAAATGGAACTGATATCACGAAATATTTACATATGTCTGGTGTGTTCGGGAACATCTCAGCAGTGCCTGTGCAAAGCTAATTGCACTTTCTTTCCAAATCACATTTTTCATAAAATAGTTTTTTTTAAAAAAGAATGTGAATACACATAAACTTATATTTCAGTGTCCTATTTACTATTTATTTCTCTGTACTCAGAATCGTGTTGTGATGGGTTTATTTCCTCAAACTGCTGCTAATTCAGATAAACCGCCAAAACAGAGGGATCATTAAATAGAAAGCTCATGCCATTCTGTTTGATTTCAACAGTTTGAAGATATCAGAGGCTAGCATGTTATAGTGCAGTTTACTGAAGGAAAAAAAAAAGATCTGAGCATAGCATTATTGGGCCCTTGTTTATTTTACATAGAATAGATTTACTTAGGATGGGGCAAGAATTTTCTCCTGAATTTTATATTTGGTTACATACTTATTTATTACTAGTAAGTCTGGGGGACATCCACATTTTGCCAGATTTCCAGTTTTAGTGAATTTTGTCACTGGCTTCGTGTATAGTAGGACACTGAAGAATAGTTCATCAAACTCAAAAACTAAATTTCCAAGGTGTCTTTTTCTCCCTCCCAGCTGTGCAGTTGAGTCGGAATGTGACTTTCTCTGCTCCAGGTTCCCTGCCTGTGAATTAGGGGTAATATTTTAAGGTATGTTCCTTGATCTTAGTGATCCAGTAATACAGAGCTTTATTATTACGCACACACTCTATAATGTTTTGGTGCTCACAGAACAGTGACCACAGCCTTTGCGGGGGAGGTTGTGGTGTGAGTTTTGCTTGAGTTGAGTTTTTCCTGCCACAGTGCCTGTCACCTGGTTAGTGATGCCCGACCAGCAGTGCTGGTGGCTTCCCCTCTTGGAGACAGGTAAGCAAAGAGAGGCAGGTGGATGCTCATGTCAGAGGTGGAAGGAGGTTGCAGTTGGTCCTAATTTAGCCTGGTCCAAAGTGAGGTCCCTTGCTCACCTGCATCTAGATCACTGGGGTGTGTGTGTGTGTGTGTCAGGGGAGATTATTAAGATATAGATTCTTGAATCAGGATTTTTGCTGACTGATATGGAAAGGTACATTTATAACAAACTTCCCTCCGTAATTCAGAAGCACACTAAACAGAGATCCGGGGATCAAGTGATCTACTCTGTTTGAGATTCTGGAGCTGAAATCTCTATCCTCATTTGGTGTTTACTGATTTTTTTGTGTGTGTTTTAACTTGAGGCCCTTCCTGTGTTATTTTTAATGTGTTTGGATTTTTGTTAGGAATGAAAACCAGTGTTTTTTAATCGAGCATGAATATTGGAATCGCATCAGAGCTGCTGTTCCCATGAGCACAGCTGCCCAGCTCCTGGATGTGCCATATATAGGGTGGGGCCAGCATCTGTGGTTTTAAAAAAGCACCCCACGATTCTGATGTCAACCAAAGTGCAAAAACTGGACCCTTCAATTATCAGAGTTGGAGGAAATCCTACAACCCTTCTTAAGGGTTTAATTGAATTGCTTGGCCATTGTGAAACCTAAGAGAGGAATAAGGGGCTTCCTTTTCAGAGTCAAGCACAAAAAGAAACATTAGATACTTAGAGAAACAGGCGGAACAAGAGCCTCACAGTTCAACAAAGTGGTGGGGACAACCTGGAACGTCGGTAGTTTTCACCAAATATCAGATGTTTCTCTTTCAAATTATGTCTTGCTTGCATTCATGTTTCCCAGTGGGCCTTGTCATGTTGTAGCACCAATTAGTGTCAAATGGCTTTCTGGGATTTTTTTTTTCTCTGAGTATTATTCCATCTTAATTTTAAAATCTTAACTATTTGTTTATTAGGTTAACCTGGGTGACACAAGTATTTTGATTTCTCTGAGTATCTTGGAAATTCTTTATCGTATGTGATAGGACATGCACAAATATTGATGGAAATAGCCTAGCCAATGATGCCACACAAATAAAGCAAGCAGAATCCTAAGAAGAATGCACCCTACAAGATTATGAAATAAAAGGAGATAAAATGCTAAGGAGGCTTGTTTAAATATTCAGTGTTTCAGCTAAAGATTCAACCATTAAGATCAAAAGAGTTATTTAAATAAAAGTTGTACAGACATTTTTCATCTATATTAGTAACATGCCTTTTGAAGTTACCCAGTAATAAAGTGTCCAAAATGCCCTCACCTAAGTTTTAATTTCCATTTGACTTAGGCGTGACTTTATTTTAACAGCTGCCAAAAAGTTGGCTATTGTTTTTTATGTTTAGAACATCACAGTTGCTTTGGCACTAGGTTCAAGTGGCATCTGGGATATTCCTGTAACACAAAGTTCTTTTATTTCTGTTTAGACCCTGAAACACTTTCAAAAAAATATCTCTGATGGGCCAAATTTTAAAACTAGAGTGTCTCCCCCACTGCATAAATAATTTCTGTAAAAGATGAAAAATGGAACTGATTGGAAAAATAGAAGGTGCAATGACAGAGGGCATATCGTATTACTGCTGTCACTGGAAATCTACAACTTGATGTTAAATCATTCCACCTTGTTTGTTGAAAGGATGTTAATCATTTCATTAAGAAAGGTTAAGTAATTAACTGATATTTCATTAGGGAATCAATGACAGACCCTTTTTTAGTGATATATTATAGAAATTTTCTAATAGAAAGTTTGCCCCATTTAATTATTTGGAAAGAAGCTAGCTGAGCTTTGAGAAGTAGGGGAGGGGGCATCTTCAGAGAACATCACTGTCCATATGCAACTTTAAATCATTTTGGAGAAAATCGTCTATTAAAATAGAAAATCGTCAGTCCCTGGGTTTCTTTTATGGGCTCCGTCAGGCATGTTGTTGCAGACCTGCTGCTATTTTGCATGCCTTCTCTGGGTTTAAGAAGGGTTCAGCCGCTTAAATGTGTTCATCTTATTTTCTAAATAATGGCTTTTGTTGCAGTGTGATGCATGTTGACAGTAAACGCGCAGCCGTAACTTTGGTAAGCTTACAACAAATTCTTATACTTGTAGAAGCAAGTTGTCCTCCTTGCCGCTGACTGGAGATGCTTCTCCCTTTTGTCTCCCTGTCTTTATGGCAACACAGCACTGGGTTTAAGTATTCTGGGATGGGGAGGGGGGAAATGAGTGGGGAGGGGGTGGAGGGACATTCCACCTGGCAAAAATTCACCTTTCTCTGATACCCCTTTGTCCTGAAATCACATACACGGTATGCTTTTAGCTTATTCTTCTTTATGCCTGTATTCGTATCAACTCAAAACTAAAAAGATACTTAAAGAGAAATCTCATTTCTGTGTTTGCTTTTGTTTTGTTTTGCTTAGGAAGCAGGACAGTCACTTTTCCTAAATATAGAAAGGATCTTTGCGTTAGAAGTCACTTTCCCATAGCGGAGTCCTGAGGTTAAAGAATTCTTTCAGTATAAGGTAATCGTAAGCACTTTTGAAAATGGTGGAAGTAGATTTTACACTGGGATGCTGGCTTTCAGTATCTGTAATCCCTGTCCCAGTTGTTGAATAGAATGTGATGCCTTGGCCTCAAGCACTTTGATCTTTGAGTTGAGAACAACTCATCTTTCTCTCCTTTTTGAGGAAAGAAATTAGATATCTATAAGGCTATTTATCTTAAGACTTCATGTTGTATTTTTAAATTTTTATTGTGAAGTATGTAAGACACAAAAAAAGGAACAAAGAATAATGCAATGAGCAGTCAAGTACCTGTAACCCAACTTAAGAAAGAACACACTTCTTATCTAGGTTGGAGAGACTTCTGGAATAGCCTGTCCTTCTCTCTTATGGAGGTTACACCCCATTTTAGCTGCCTGGTTTCCATCCCATGCATTTATTTATATTTTTAATATGTATGCATGTGCAATATTCCCGAAATAGAGGATTTTGTTTTGCATGTTCAGGGCTTGTACTGATAGGATCCTGCTGTATATATTCTTAAGTAACTTGTTTTTTTTATTCAGTAGAGTGAGTAAAATTCATCCATGAGGACACATGTAGCAGTAGCTTATTCATTTACCATGTGAACCTTTTGAAGTACTGAATATTACTTCAAGACAAGTTCTTTACATTTGAACTTAAAACCCTGAAGTATCCTGCAGGCCCATACATTAAAAATATAGGATTCATATGACACCATCAGTCCTGACTCCAACTTCATAATTTGTTTGTCAGTGTTTTTTGGGGGGGAGGAAAAAACTTTAAAAATCTCAATCATTCGTCAAAAAATTTGATTTTTAAAAAACAATCTATCAAGTGGCTGATCTCTTACGTCAAGGAAAAAAAAAAAGCCGGCAAAGCATTCATTTGAAGAAGCCTAGCCATTTTCTCATTCTTATTTAAAGACTTGGCTTAGAACTTAACAGTTACATATGCAGGGTAGCGAGTTAAAAAGCGATGTTTAATTAACAGGCGCTTTATACTTCTGTATCCTTGTTATGATATAGCACCTTGCTCTTTAGTGTAGAAAGTGATTTCTGCATATTTTAAAGGACTGGCATCTTTATGGTAAGAAAGCCATATAAATAAAGATATACTTAGATGAAAATCGGAACATGTTTTTAAAATAGTGTGTGTCTACTTTCATCTCTGTTATCAAACTTGCTGCATAAGCCAGAGTTGATGCTCTGTGATTATGCTAATGACCAAAAGAATCGATGATGCGAGACTAGATGAAATCAGTGGTATAATCGGAGAAAGTTATCAGTTTTTTGGTCATTAAGTATTAGTGATAAATAATACACTGTTCATTTTGAGCAGATAGAACATATTTAATTCTGATGTACAGAGTTTCAATTGAGTCAGGCTCATTGCTGAGTAAAATGATCATCTTTTGTAATTTAAGAGGAAAGAGAAAAGGCATTTGTGTCAGCCTGGCTAACTGACTCGGGCCATCTAGAAATGTTTACCTTGACCAACCAGGGAAAATTGGAGAAAACTTTATTTTTTTTTTCCTGCTAGACAACTTGGTTACTTGTACTGACATGTTTTTAAGGATATCAGATACTCCGTAAATAGTGCGAATGACCAGAAATGTTCAACAAAACCAGTCTAGAGGTGGATAGTGTTTCCCTGAATAATGGGGAAGACATAACAAAACAGGAATGTTTGGAGAATGCTCTTTTTAAATGACTGATCTGTGTTAAACAGGGACTGTTAGAGTCAGTGTTACCCATTAAACAGCAGTTTTAATTAAAACAAGTTTTTTCATATCAAATATGGTTGTACTTGGTAATAGTTTATTTAAAGAGAAGGAATACTTGTAACTTAGCATCTTTTTCTAGGTTCCTAAAGCCTTGTGGGCAAACACTGATCCTGCCTTTTTCGTCACGAAGGTTTTCCAATGCACTTCTCCATTACAGACATTTCTTTGTGGATAGAGTTTCGCAGTTGTTTTAACAGTACCGAGTGACAAGAGAGAAAAATAAAAGGATAATTAGCTATGTTTTGTCTATTGTAAAGAAAGAGTGATTGAAATATACAAAAGAAGAAAATCAGACTGAAGTCTGCTATGATGTTACTATTTTTAAAAATGCATTATAAAAATGATTCTCTTAAAAGCAAAGACTCCCACCCTGGTTTGGGCCAGCTGTGCTCTGCCACTTCCCTGCCGCTGCCCTGTCCGTCCGTGTTGGCTCTTACCAACAATACCATCTGCTGCTCCAGCAGTGGCCTTCTCTGTGGTAAGGCAGGCCAATTGGGTCAAATCTTGTGATCTGGCAGATGTCCACTGAGAGCTAAGATCAGGCCAGGCTCATTTTTATGTGTGTTCAAAGCCAAGATTTCAACTTGGTGAAAGGCTGTGGAATTTATTTCCCAAAGTGTTGCCCAAACTCTGTTCTTCTTTTCTTCAGCTGCTTCCTTGGGCTGAGATGATTGCTTAATGCTCTTAATTATGCTGGATCCCCCTGTATTTTCGAACACCTGTGCGTAATTCAGATCATGGGTGGTCATAGAGCCTGGCTCGCCAAATAGCTTCGTTTTCAGGATGGGAAAATCCCAAGGAGCCTGACCACGCACCCTGTGTGAGGGAACTGAGTGGAGACAGAGAGGATGGAACGTGAACTTGAATTTGAACTTGCATTGTTCTGCATCACAGTATTCTTAGCCCTTGGGTTGAGGGAGAGTCTTAAATAAACAACCCAGAAAAAAATGCTTAAAAATTTCCTAGGTTGTAAGATATCCATTGCCAAATCTTAAAAAAAAATAGTGTCTCTTTCACTTTACCCATGCCAAGTGAGCATTAAAGCTTCCCATCAGAATGAGGAAGCAGTGGGAACAATTTACTTTTGAGACTTGGAATATTGATGGAGAAATTCCTTGGGCTGCATTGACCCCAGAGTGGGGACCTGTAAGAACTCCAGAGGACCTAAGTGATGTGTTAGATCCAAGCTATGCATTTGTCTGTGAGGAGACTGTGGTTCAAAGAGGGGATATGATTCTCACTGAGTCACATAGCCATTGGGATCATGAAAATTTCCATATATTTACATCCACATGTGAATGTAGGCGTCTACATTGTCATATTTGTAAGTGAGTATATATGTCTAAGTATGTGTATGTGTATATGTGTATTTATGGATATACTATTTAAAAAATAAAATATACAGCTCATGTTTCATATACTTTTTTGGTTACATTCTTTTCTTCCACTCTGTATCAAGAGCATTTTCCTGAGTCATACCGTATTCTTCAATATGATTATTAATAACAACTTGATCTTCCAGTGTATGCATTTATATTTGGTTTTCTTTCTCTAATTGAGGGCAGCACCATAAGGACTCAATGGTCTCTGATATTTGTAATGTATATGAGTCTAAGAATATAGCAGGCCTGTAGAGCTGTAAGTGTTTTCTGCTAATACATGTGTGTATACATGTGTGCGCAAATGCTTACGTGCGGATTTGGGTAGTTAAGACTCTCACAGCCCTTTGAGGTTGAAAATGCATCCTAGCCGGGCTCGGTGGCTCAGCCTGAATCCCGCGCTTTGGGAGGCTGAGGTGAGTGGATTGCCTGAGCCCGCGGGTTTGAGACCCGCCTGGGCAACTTGGCAAGACCTCATCTCTACAATAAATCAAAAACTATCCAGGTGTGGTAGTGTGCACCTGTAGTTCCAGCTACGTGGAAGGCTGAGGCGGAAGGATCGCCGGAGCCCAGCAGGTCAAGGCTGTGGTGGCCGGGAGCGGCCACTGCACTCCAGTCTTGGCCACGGAGTGAGACTTCAACTCAAAAAAAGAAAAAGAAAAGAAAATGCATCCTATTCCATCATACCCCCATTCAATCCATTGGCAGTATCTGTGTCTTGCTTTTCCTTGGGCTCTGACAGTCATACTGAGCACATTTTGGTTTGCAGATTGGAGCATGTATTAGGGGTGAGGTGAAAAAACTGCTGCTCTTTGCATTAAATACTACTTTTTGAGAATCTAGGACAACCAGGCCTCATAGAGTGTAAGTAGCTCGTGAAACATGTTGTCTACAAAATTTAGAAGAAAAATCCAAGTCTCGTGAGGAATGTGAAATTTCAGAGAACAGATCACATGAGAAGACCAGCTGCATAATCTGCCGGTCCATTGCAAAATTAAAATGTGGTTCCCCAGTTAAAAAGTATTAAGAATTTCAAGACAATGACAGTGGAACCTTTAAACCAAGGATGAGGACCTTCTGAGTGTGGGGCTTTTCTGAGCTCGGGACCTTGTGGGTGGCACAGGTCACACGCCCATGAAACCAGCCCTGCCTGAGGTTCATAAACTGTCTTGAAGGGCTTTGCTCCTTGCCAGGGTTTCCTCTGGTAGAACGGAGAACCAGGTTGGGACAGGCATAGGAGGCTAATGCTCTCCAGTGCTACTCCTGCTCATTGATCTTAGCGTTCTGTGTCTACTATTGAATCCAGATTGGGCTGCAAATTCCTTGTAAAGCACCCACCTCCTCCCGGGTTGCAAGATATGCCTTGAGTGCCGCATCTTGACTACCTCCTGGACTGGGTATTTGCTGCAGGCCTTCTGCAAGGTTATAAGGGAAGCTAATCTTGCTCATACTTGCTCCTTCCCTCCTCCCTGCCCCCTCCCTTCCTCCCTTTTCCCAGGATCTTGCCACTTTTATCTCCCATCCCTGTCACCTGCATTACCCTTCTTCATTGCCACCCGCCCTTGGCTTCATTCTGGAAGAGGAAGAGGTCCGCTGGGCCTAAAATCTGGAGGCAGCCTCAGAAAAAAGCTTCTGCTCTTTTCTTCTTTTTTTTTTTTGAGTTGGAGTCTCCCTCCGTCACCCAGACTGGAGTGCAGTGGCCGCTCCCGGCCACCGCAGCCTCAACCTGCTGGGCTCCGGTGATCCTTCCGCCTCAGCCTTCCAAGTAGCTGGAACTACAGGTGCGCGCTACCACGCCCGGCTCATTTTTGATTTATTGTAGAGATGAGGTCTCGCCAAGTTGCCCAGGTGGTATCCACTCACCTCAGCCTCCCAAAGCGCT